>JAUIMW010000016.1:0-39306 GCA_033557785.1 Enochrus cinctus | reverse complement strand
TCGACAAATTTCCCACTTAATTGATCTAATTGCAGTAATAATATGTAAACATTCATAATGTTAATTCTATTTTAAGAGATTTGACCCATTGACATGTCATTTCATTGTAAGCAAGGTAAATTTGTTTGACTGGCGCTTATATTATTTTATATTCTTGGATTAGAATTATGAGATTATCACAAATAAGTTTACAAAAAAGCATGACTGCAGCCAGGCTCTAAACTTTGCAACACTATTAATTTTAAAACTTTTTAAATTGTATTTTTTTTCAAAAATTTCAATATTTATAATTTCTGATAAAAATTACTTTTTGTTGGAATAACAAATAATAATTTTGTATAATGTAGACCTAATTTTTCTTTATTTTATTTTTAGCAGCAAGTTATATTTGTGCTGACAATTTTAACCAAAGATGATAAGTTGATTCCTTTGTTTTTGGTAAGTTAAAAATACAATTATGGAATAAATTATTTACATCTTATTCAGATATTTATAATAAATTTATTAAAAGATAAGCGTGAAATTCAGGAGTGGAAATATTAATAATAATAATAATAACATGGCCTCCGTGCGGTTTACTATTAAAGAGCTCATAAGTATCAGAGAGGTCTGCAGCTAAGTTATCAGAATGTACCTCAGGCTCAACAAGAATTCTAGAAGTATCACAAGCTAAATATTGTGACATCAGATAATGGGAATTTGGGTTATTTCGAAATTCCGCAGACCATGAAGAGAGAATTTCAGGACAAGTACCTAAAGCAGGTAACAAAACTGATGAACACCCATCTCTCAGAAGGGAAACTCATAGCTGCCATAAATGCCTGGGCAATACTGGTTGTTTTATATTCGTTTGGGATTGTCAAATGGTCAGTTAGAGACTTGGAAGAGTTGGATAGGCAAACTCAACAGATTTTTACTAATTTTCGAAAGCTTCATTCAACACTTCACTGAGGAGATTGTACGCGAAGGGAAGGAGGAAAAGGACTCAGTATTATCAAGAGGCTGTGACTTGATTAAGAAAAGATGATGTGCGAACATGTTTTGTCTTCTGGCGATGAACTGATGAGGGAAGTGGCAAGTCCTCTCTTGCTCTCTGGCTCTACATCACTTCGGCTGGGCCAACCGAACTACAGTCTGGTTACACAATCTAGTGTACACAGTGCAAATGGAGTAGATGTAGAGAACTTACTGACATGGTTAAAGGAGAATCCACTTTACTCAGAAACAGAAGGGTTCATGATGGCCATTCAGGACAGAGTAATTGCAATTAAGGACTATCTAAAAGAGGGTGTGTCAGACAGATGTTGAAAGTTCGACATAGTAAGCGAGACTATAGAGCACATGATAAGAAGATGTCCGATGCTGTCTGATACTGCTTACCTAGGAAGACACAATCAGCTTGTCAAGATAGTGCACAAGCAACTTCTGATCAAGTATGGTTTACTTGGTGGAGATTCTCCGCTATACAAAAAATTTGAGCCACGAACGGTGCTTGGTCCGCTTAAGGGATCATGGCGAACAATCTGCAAACACTAGAACTACCGAAGAGCAATGTCAAGGGAGCACGTGCCATACTTCTACAAACCTGCCACATTGTAAGGAAACTCCTAGGAGAGAATAAAGGAATCTTGAAGAACTTTCCTTTTCATGTCGGAGCCAAACCACTCTAATTAGAGTGGTAATTGTTGAAACTAAAGTTAAACATTTATGTCGAGAAGTGCGTTAACTCGATACTAATAATAACGGAAACAAGTCATAATGTTGAATTAATTTGCCCAGTTTGAGAGAAGAATGTACCCTATGATCAGAAAGTACCGGGAATTTTTTATTTAAACGTACCGTGCATGCGGGAACCAGTTTATTTTTTTCTTATGTTGATACGACCTAAACAATATTATTTATCCGTTTTTAAGCGTTTGAGAGATGCTGTAAGTCGCAAACGGCCGGAAATGTGGGCCGACAATTCTTGGATTTTGCATAATGATAATGCGCCATCGCATCGAGCCCGAATTATACTGAATTATTTGACCAAACATCAAGTAAATACCATCGAGCAAGCGCCGAATTCTCCTGATATGGCCCCGTGCGACTTTATATTTCGTGGAAAGATATTTAAGTTGATCGAGGAGATCAAAGAGAATGCGACGAGGAAACTAAAGGCCATCCCTTCGTCGGCCTACCAGGGATGCATGGAGGACTGGGTCATGCGCTGGCACATGTGTGTTGCTACAGTTGCATCATATTTCGAAGAAGATAAAATAAATTTGCCTGAAATTTAACTCTATTTTGTTTTATTTAAAAATTCCCGGTACTTTCTGATCATAGGGTACATATACACCATCATGATATAATAACTTAAAAAATTTACTTCTCTATCTCAAACTTGAAAGGTACAATGAACCATGATGGAATGATCACAATATGTACTTTTTAACCAATTGTGGTTATAAATGAAAAAAATACCTACTTGGCAGACATTGCATTACATAAACATAAATTGTAAGGAAACAGAGAAAAAACATATACAAAGCCTATATTTTGAGATACAGAGGATGAGAAGGAATAAAATTAGAATAATTATGATTGTGTTAGCCTGCCAGGTAGGCATACACTGCTGCAGTCGTGGAACAGTTCATATGCTGAGAAATGTTTTATGAAAAAATACATTACAGCAAGACTTTATATAACATTCCTATGAACAATTTGAATCATTATTTGGTTCTTTCTTAATAGCAAACTTATGCAAACTGCTATCAAAACAAAAAATAGTATTACGTGGACAACTTTACTTCCACCAGTTTATTCCCTACATTTGGAGCTTTATTGTATAAAACAGAGCATGACCTTGGAACTATGAATATACAGTTTTACAGTCGATATGAAAGCATGACCAGGAAATACCCATGATTTTCCGTGTTTGGAGTTATCAAATCAACTAATTTGTTTCGTCTCCAGTTACAATGCGACGCAGAAATTCTGCTGAGAGCAGCTGTTCACAAGTGAACAAATGCCCTTCAACAATTCTTGGCGTTAACTTGTATGGCAGCCAATTTCCTTGTTTTTGAGTCATTCCCTTGGCTTTGAACTACTGCCACTTCTTCATGCGTTTGGTATAAGTCTTCATAAAGCCTCCAATTCTGTATTTGTGAAAACCTTCTCTCTTTCACCACTATACCGACCTTCGATACCAAAAGCACCGTTCTTGAAGCGTTGAAACCACTCAAGACACATTTATTCACTAATAGCAGTCATGTCTTAAGTATTTGAGAGTATTAGTTGAGCCTGAAATGATTTCTTCATAATGAAGCAGAAAATGAAAATCATTCGTAAATGAGAATTTGATTTGTCGCCTGACATTGTCAATTGAGAATAATTTTACAAAGCGGTTGCAAATCAAATCTTTTTCATGGGGGTTATGTCGACAAATGTCCAGGCTTATTGTAATAACATCTACATCTTTTTATTTAAACCAACACTTACCGATAAAAAACATCTATTGTAAAACGTCTAATAATAATTTATAAAAACCTGTAAATATACACATTCATGTCAAATAACAAAAATAAAGCTGGAGTACAAACTTTTACTTTTCACAGAAAATTTTTATCTTCTCATATTTTTAAATTAATAAGTTCATTATCATAATACAAATGATATAAAAAACAAAAAAGCAAGTAATTTAACATAGATAATTATGTATCTAATGCGTCTGCATTATTCACTTATTGGGGTCTTTTATAACTATTAGGTTGATGCATAATTATTTCGCCTTTTTTTCAAAAAAATGTATTTATCAAAAACAATAAAAACTTTCAATAAATAGATGGTTTAGTCATCATTCCAGAGTGTAGTTGCCATCCACTTCAAAAACTGCTTCCCATTTGCTTAGCAGACAGTCGATCCATCGGTAAAAAAGTTGTTGGGTGTAATCCACGCTTTGACATCGGTTACTTAGTCATCCAAATCGTAAAATTTATTTTTTTGTTAGTTTTTCAACAAGTGATTGATGTGATAGTCTGTGGGAGTTACATTTGGCGAATATGGTGAATGTGGAAACAGTTTTTATCCCTTATTGGCGATTAATTTGAGAACAGCAATATTGTGATGGAAGACGATATGGTTAATTTTTCTTAGTGTGAAGGGGGCTAAGCTGAGCCAGACAGAAAACAAATGTTAATGTTGAATTACCTTTTGCCATTTTTATCCTTAATCCGCCATTGTTGAAGCTCATCGTTATCATTTCACCAATTAAAGATGGCGCTCGAGATGATTTTTCAGTAGATGATTCCGTTTCTTACAATGGACATCTTTTGGTATTCCTTTTGGAGAAACACCTGGCGACATGAAACATCACCCGTGACAAGATTCTTCAGAAATAGAGATTGCTTATTTTGTTGCAACAAATTGAAAAAAACGTGGAGACGTTTAGCTTTGTTGCAGTCCAGCCAATTTCCACACCTCTCTGAGCTTTTTGAGACAAAGAACGATCATGAATAGGTTGATATTGAACCCGTGGGCTAGTATTCGTGTTGTTAGGCTTTTATCCTCTTCCAAGGTCTTTATGTTTATATGCTACTTTACATTTGTTGACTGGCCCCATAGGCAACAGTACATGTTGGTTTATAGATGATTGCGGATAAGTGCAGCTAGGCCAACGCAATGCAAAACATAAAGAATGTTAACGTTAATTTGGCTTTAAAATCTGGCAGGCTCACAAAACTTAGCAACTACTACTTGGGTTGTCACATCCAAAAGATATTAAAAGCTGCCCTTTGTCACACATTATGTAGAGATTAGATATTGTTACTTGGCCCAACAATTTATTAAATTAGCAAAACTTACACTATTTTATATATTTATATTATTATATTAAGTGAATAAATAAGTATTTATAAATTTCCAATGAACAAAACTATTTTTTAAGATCATACCAATGGCACCTCTGAATAAACGATAAATGTGGCTGATCATCAATTTTACTTCATCACAATATTAGAGTAAAACTATATAAGAAGATTAATAATATTTCTATTGAAATAGTTAATTACTTTGCCTTGTTATGCCTATTTTCTATATTATGTACAAACCTAATGTAACTTACAAAAAATGTAATTGTGCTCTTATTGTTTTTTTTTGTTTTAGGGCAATAAACCTCGACTGGATTTGTTAGAACTTATTTATAGAAAAATTCATAAACTGCAAAGGTAGCATCTGAATAATAAACAGTTCATTATAAAAAATTGTTTTACAATGTTTTTATAGTAAATTATTGTTTCATATATTTGTTTAGATATATATTTTAAATATTATTTTGTACAAAATAGATCTAGTCAATAAAATTTTTTATATAGTATAGATAATGTCTCTCATTGACGTTTTTGAAAATTGATCATGCAATAAAATAGTAAAAATCATTTTTTTTTTAATTGACATAATGTAATGATGTAATGAATCAACGAAGATAGTTTAAAACAAATTTAAATTATTATTTTGAGATATAATCAATTTATGATTTTGATAACTGATTCTCATTTAAAACCTACTTTTGAAAGGTTAGTACGATACGCATGTTTTCAAAAATCTTGGGTAGTCTAGCTACCATTGTATCATTTTTAATAGGTGAAATCTCGTAATATGTTTCAAAACTTTTTATAAGTAAAAAATAATGAGACCTGAAGTTTTCAATAATTAAAATATAATATTTTTGAGTGGTTTTATTTTTAAATTATTTACCGAAAACAAATTGTCAGCGTAGAGTTTGCGAATTTCAATGATTTCATTAAAAATATTAAAAAAAATATCTCATGCTTCTATGGAGAATAAGAAAAAATTCATAGGTAAAATGAAAAAAGAAGTTTTTGCATCAATTTTATTTTAAATAGACAATTTTTATGAATTACATACATGATATAACACATAATATATTATTTACAAATTCAGAATATTATTCTACATTTAATACTACATAAACTTTGAAATTAAAATTATACATTATACTGACAAGGCCACTTGATGATTTTTATATAATTTCATGTTTTTAAATCCTGCTTTATAAATTAAATGAACATGACACATTTTTATTGTCAAGACATCAAGTAATATGAGGTATATAAATGATTAAAACCTATTATTTATTGAAGAAAATTATATAAAATTACTATTCGGCCACATCATAAAAATCAGTACGGATACAGTAAATAATATCATACATTAATGTAACATAATGTAAATATTTTGAGCGAAATATATACATATGTACATTTTAGAATATATTTAAAAAATTTTAATTTACAATTAACTTATCCTGCAAAAAGGATTGTTCGCTCTATTGGACGGTTATCCAATAATATATTTATGAAATACTTAGTAAGAGTAAATGTTTTAAATAATTAACTACAATAATATGGCAGTAGGATTAACTACTAGGACTAAACTTATTTTACAGTATTATTATTAAAAAATTAAAGTAAACATTAAATGCAGCAATGGTGAATATTATGGTGTTGTTTATAATATATTACAAGAATGTATAATTGGAAATGTGGTAATATTAGGAAAAAAAAAACTATATAATATCCATGCTGCAAAAAATGCTCTAAAAATCGAAATTATAAAAATATCACAAATACCACAGATAATGAGAAATCTTTATTCTAAAAAAAAACAAAACTTCAAGTTTTCTCGCCAAGAATTGTCATTTTTTATTTTTCGTATAGATTGAAGCTCATTAAAGTACATTTTTAAAGTAAACAGAAAACATTTATAAATTATATTAAGAGTAATTGTCTAATGTACATTTACTTAATGGAACCTGAAAGTTCCCCATATAATTGATTTTTCTTTTAAATAGAAAAATTCTTGCTACACTCAAATGTATAAAAATTCGGATTTCTGACTGTCATTACTTTCTAACATCAACCATGAATTGTCGTAGATTTGAAAAATTTCAAAACAATTTTTAAAATGGAATAGTAATAAGCTTTGAACTGTAAGATATAAGAATTAAAGACTTTTTAATAAATTGTTTATCCTACAGTCAATTCAATCTTACTTAAAAATAAATAATATAAAACAGGCAACAATTTTCAATTGAATAAACTCTATATGTAATATATTTCTTCAATTTATAAAATATTTTAATATAAATAAGATTAAAAATTTATAACAATCTTCCTTATATAAAATAAAGTCACTGGCACATAAAAAATTCATTTAAAAACTTTTAGTTAATTAAATATTATATATACATTTATATTTAAAGTAACACTGATTTAATAGTTTCATAAACTTCTCTTGTCAATATTGATTGTTTCTTTTTTACACAAATGTAACAGTTTCATTGTTTATGACATTAATGTGGTCAAAATCGCGTTGCTGTTACCACTCGAGGTGTCGTGGATGTGATTGTTGGGGTTCTTGTACTTGATTCGAGGAGTGGTTGCAAAACCTGCAAAAGATGTTAAGGCATTATTATTAATAACAAATAATAAATTTTTAATTAGTGTGAAATATTCACATATTAAAATAGCAATAAAATATAAGTATAACAACTTTGAAAATATATTTAATACATTTATGAAGAACTATCCATTTCTCGAAATTTTTCCAGGAATAAGTGTACCGAAAAGAAAATGTGAAATTATTATTCAAAAGTTAACCTATGAGTTTTTTACCTACTGTTTTTATAAGTAAATATAATGTAAGCAATTGTGCTTAGTGTTGTAAAGAAATATTAATACATTAAAAACTGGTGCATGTATGTGCTGAAATATGGAAACTTTATTTTATTATTATTAATTTAAATTAATTTATGGTATGATAAAATTACATACCTTCCTTTATAATTCTCTGCGTAACAAAAAGGAAATGATATTTTAGTGTTATTATAAATGAAATATAGTGTTATA
The DNA here is from genome assembly GCA_033557785.1 of Enochrus cinctus. Classification (NCBI taxonomy): domain Eukaryota; kingdom Metazoa; phylum Arthropoda; class Insecta; order Coleoptera; family Hydrophilidae; genus Enochrus; species Enochrus cinctus. The sequence goes on along the minus strand of JAUIMW010000016.1, from coordinate 31,399 downwards.
AGATTGTGCTTTGTATTTGTCAGATATTATGTTTATAGTATATAAAAAGTTTTTTGCTAATTTTACATATATGTGTATATGTAATTATAATAATTTATTGTCACATCACTACAATAAAATTCGAATTAATTAAATAAAACTATTCAGTTAAGATTATTTTTTAATCATCCTATGGAAAATAGGTTCAATTATAATGAATTTTGACTAAATACATCCAAAAATGTTAAAAACTTCTATAAATATCAAATGTATTCTTTTTAGATAACAGTTAAACTTGAATACAGTTGAACTTCAAGATATAAGGAAAGTATGATTCACCTCTAAATATGAGCATCGATTTGAATAATTAGCATTGAGTCAGGTTGTTGGTATCCGTGATTCACCCTATCGGGCAAAGTAAGTGTCTTTTGACCTATATGTTTGTGTGCTTGTGAGTTAATATTTTTTACAGTTATGTGAAAATAATTATTTCATTATGCCTCCCAAGATTGATGTCTGAGATAGTGCTGCAAAGAAAAATAAGGAAGCCAATGCCGTTGAAACTAAGAAAGAACTTATAAATAAACATAACCATGCTGTAAGAATTGAGAGAATGGCCAAAGAGTTACCGTTACTTCCAAGCATTGCCTAAAATTCTTGGACTTCTTTAAATAGATCAAATTAAAAATTAAATAAAATGTAACTATTGTTTAAGAATTATTTTAATATTACCTGAGAAATGATGGGATCTGATAATCGATTAATTAAGGGACCTAGAACATTTTCAAGCATAACCTTCCCTAAGTCTTTATTCCTCACTTACTGCTCCTGTTTTGGCAGCATTAATACGAATGTTTTCTTCAATAATTTCAGGCCTATGAATAAGCACTTCACATACCATAACTGGTATGTAATATCAGGAATAGTGCTTTAAATACAATTTCCTCTATATATTTTGAATATTTATCTATATTTATAAAATATACCCAAGACAAAGTCTTCAAAATAATCCCAAATTTTGGGATGATCTCTTCATCTATTCCTGTAATCTGAGCAGAAAGCAAAGGATTTGAGAAAAAACTATGTGCAGTATGCTCATCATTCGAATTTCCTGAAACTCTTGATTTTGGTTAGTCTACGATAAGACCATTTCTTTCTTAAAATTAAGTTGAATCGCTTGTTGTGTTTCCTTACAATTTGCTTCACATCTTTTCCTTTGGCCTTCCACTTTTGAATAGACTATTTATAGGTAATGTGGAGTAAACATTTAAAGAATCTAATCCAGGCTTCTAAAACTGACAGACCAAAGGAATATTTATCGGGGTCGTGTTCTTCTGTTTCTGTACCGGTTTGGTTCATTTGGTTATCTGGTTAATTCTATCATAAAGCTAATACATTAATCTAATTATTTAGCAAAAATTAGCGATAAGCTTTTCGATGTTTTTTTTTCTAAAATCAATTAAAAAATTAATTGTTATGCTTTATGTAATGAAATATTCAACAGCAAAAAAATAACATAAAATAAAGGACTTTAAAGAATTTTTTACGCAAAACATTATTAAAATTTTTCAAATTCAAAATTCAAATTCAAATACTTACATGAATTTGATTAATCCATATTAAAATTTTAAAATCACAACTTCGTAAAGTATGTCGAACAGCACAGAATCTAACTTAAAATGATACAACTCAAAGTAACTTTGTACAAGAGTTTTCAAGAAGCAGAAGGTGCAAAAAAACCCAACTGAACGTGATGTGGTGGGCCAACAGGAACGCCTGGGTGACACGGCAATATTTCAGCGAAGAAAAAAGTTACCACTCAAGATTTTACTCGTCTTTGATAATGCTCCTGCAGATCCTCCAGGGCTTGAAGATGATTTGCTGAAGGAATTTTAGTTTATAAAAAAAGTTATTTACAAGTTTAAGAAGCTGTACATGAAGGCCTTGTTTCAAAGGTGTTCGGAAGTGACTGAAAATATAAGCCTAACCCTCTGAGAATTTTGGATGATCATTTCAACATCTTAAATTGTTTAAACCATAACCTATGGACAACACAGTGCAGCTAATAGAAGAAATTGTATCTCTGGGGAAAATATGAGTCCGGATGTGGATGGCAGTGACCTAGATGAGTCAGTGGAGGAGCATAGTGAAGAACTTACAACGAATAAACTTAAAAATCTTTAGGAGCAGAAGAGCTTTTGTTAGCGGAAGAGGGAACAGGAGATGAGGCCTTCTGTTCCTGTAAGATTAAAGAAATGGTGGCGAAGTGAAAACTTTCTTCGAAGAAAATCATCATAATAAAGCAGTAATGACAATGTAGTGTTTTGCAACTAAAAGAAAGTTAAGTGATTCTGATCTAGAACCTATTTCCAGTGGGGTAAAATTCCCAAGAAGAGAGAACCTTCCTGAATTAGAAGTGAACTCTTCTTCTTCACATCTAGTACTCTTCGTAAAGGTAAATTACAGTTTACCAGTGTTATTTATTGAGAAAATTGATTTTATGTTGATATTTTTGAGGTGTAGAATGAATAATCAGGATTTCCATTATTTTCAATTTGTTTTTAGATACTCATATCTTAACGTTCCACTACTACTGTTATATAGGATTTGTTGTCTTCTAATAATAACTAAGGGTTACAATGTGAATAACATAGAAACTTTGTGAACGTATTGATAATTGTATTTATAAACATTTTAGGCATACATTTAAAAAAGTTACTTATTATTTTTGCTGCACCAACCTTTCTATGCATAATCAATAAGCTAGGAATATTAAACAGCAACAGCAATATTGAATATTTACATCAGTAAAAATTAAGTCGACCTTTTTAACATAATATTTCACAACAGTTTTTAAAGCACAATCTTGATACTCCAATACAACCTATTATGAAAATTTCATATATATTTTTTTGTTTTAAATAGGTAGATGTAGTGTAATGCTTGTAATTATATAAAAGGAAGCATTCCTACAATTATATGTATAATTATATTGTCATTTTTAATTTTTTTTTAATATGTTTTTATTTTTCATATAATTTTTAACATATTTACAAAAAACTTTTATTTTACTTACACTTGTGTCTCTGGGATTAATAAGAGGAGATTCAGAATTAACTGTAGCATCATGCATTAGTTGTTCTTCTCGAACATTCCTTGGCATGTAGGCAGGCAGATGTGGATGGTGCATTGTTGGAAAATTTGATGGATGCGGAGGACTCAGAGGCTGCAGGCACTGCGGCATGCGTTTAGACATGTCAATCTGAGCATAAACCGTGGGCTCCTGCCTACGTATCACAGACATTGGGATGGACTGTTGATTGTAGATCACATGCGGAATCTGTTGATTTGTGAGAGACAGTTCAGCATATGTTATCTCATCATTCTGAAATGTATCATTAATGTGAGCCTGTTAATGTAACACATGCCGATAAAATTAGTAATTTTAGTGAAACGTGTACCATTCAGTTTCCATAGCTCAAACTTAAAAAGTGCAGAAATAAAGTGTGAAAGTACTGCAGTCTTAATTGAGAAGCATTTTACAAAAAATGTATACTGTACCTATACTTCATCTACCTTAAAAATACTGTGTTATAAGTGATTGAATAATAATTTGTGTAGAAAACGCTAGAGATTTGTGTAACTGATAATTTTTTTATGAAGATTAGAAATGCAAATAGAGAATATAATTGAACAGATAGGTGTGACAGTGCAGTTGTGTTTTGTACATTGGAAGAGTCTTTGCGTGGATTTTATATTAATTTTGCAGGGAGGATACTTACTTCTGAGGGATTATAATGAAGATACCAATCAGTGTAAGGCTATAGACAGAAAATATATAAAATTGAAGGAAACATTTAATGTATTCTGAATGGATTATTCTGGAAATATATTGATGAGTTGTTTTTTATATACTTGAGATTCATATTTAGTTTTCTGGTCATAAATAAAAAAATAATGAGAATGGATGTGAGAAAAAACATGGTTACTTGAAAAAGCTGATATGTACATATATGAATTGATGAACGAATATTTCAGTATAGAGATGATTTATAAAAGAAACTAAATTGTGAAATGTATGTACACAAGTTATGTGGTATGGTGGTTGTATAAATAAAAGTTGGTCATTAGTTTTGAACAATGGTGTACATAATTCTTTTCAATATCGACAAATTTGGGAAAAAAGTAAAAACACTATGATGGTTTCATATTAACAATAAGATCATAAAAATATTTAACATCAAGGGAACGAGTTTAAATCTGTTTTTTGTTTGATAGAGTCTATTAATTTTAAACTTTTCAATAATTGACCTATTTAATATGAGCTCAATTTGTTTATTTCGTATTCACACATATGGACAGTGTTTGTCGGTATCGATAGGTATCAACTTGTATATGTTAAACGACATAATGCGTTAATTTATTATGATACCGTCTGAAATGTTGCTAAAAGAAAATAATATATGGAGCAACTAAACCAAATGCAAAACAAATAAGACAAATAGAAAATAATAATTTCACAAATAAAAATAAATCTCAAATACAAGATGACTAAATCTCTTTTTTCGTGAAAGTTCGTTATTAGGTTTCATTATTTGCAGTATTCATTGCTCATTGGGTCACTGCTCATTGAAATGTCTATTAAATATAAATATTATGTCCAAGTTCTTGTACATACATTTATCGATAGAGAGATTTTTGAATATGTACGTGAAAACATCAATCGACTATCGGCAACAAAAATATTTCTAGGAGATATTCTGTAGGACGAGAGGGTTGATAATGGATATTATAGATTTTTTTACCTTGATGTATTCTTACTTGACGATCATTAATTTGCTACGATGAACATGTTGTATATTTAAAAATAAATTTTATAACTACAAATCGACACTTCATTTCTTAATGTTTTACGATAAAATAAAACCAAAAGTAATCTAAAACATGCCATGCAACTGGAAAAAGCGATTACAAGATGTAAACTAGAATTACTTACGTTTTTCGTCGTACAATATCCATCGTAAGGGCCATTCTTTCCTGTGTTATTCGGACTCTGTAAGCGGCTATAGACCCTCAAAGGTGCGTTATTTAAACGTTCGAATGCTCGCTCTTCATCCTGATAATCATCGTCGCCATTATTCTGTGGGATAATATCTGGGTTCTTCTCTTCCAAACTATCGACACTATCGTTCAGGTCTTTATTCAGCGGCTCTGTGCTCGCCTTATCGCCACTTCCCGCGACACAACGACGTCCCGTCGAAGACAGTCCACCATCATCGTAATCTTTATCATCCCTCTCGCCGCCTCCACGAAGACGAATTACGATAACGATTATGATTGCTACTAAAATTAGCGCCGCAACTACTCCTATTAGAGCCCCTAATATTGGAGTGATATGCAGGAAAACTGGTGTGGTAGCTGAAATCCAAAAGATATTGTTTAGTAAGGAGTTGGCAAAGTTGCTTACAAACTGTTGTTGAATTACTTTAGTAAAGCTTTTACTTGAGAAAAAGTTTAAGTGAGTTTCTATGTTCTACATTACCTAATGAATTTTTCTCTGATATTATCATGCATTTATATTAGTTTTTCTAAAAATGTAGCCACATACAGTTCTCCTATTATACTAAATTAATTTAGTAACTAATATAATTTTCATGTTAGTGTCTGAATTGCACAAGTGAAATGTCATAGATACTGTGAGGTTATTTTTTTGATTATCGTATTGTTTGTTGATGTATATAATAACAGTTACAAATACCGTTACAGTTACGAGATAACGTCAATATCAAACATGTAACGCAGTGATTCCTAAATTTTACCTAGTTGCGACGCCTTTTTTAAATAATTTTTTTTCTACAGCGCCCTTCTCTAAGTAAAAGTATGACTTCGTAAGAGATAAAAATAAAACTTGTGTATCATTATTTTTTTTACTCTATTAATATTAAATTAATACTTAACAATTAATGTGATGGATGAATCGGCAAATCATTGCACGATTTCTCAAACATTTCCATTTTCACTTTAATTCTACCTATATTCTTGCTTGTAGCGACTGCCGAATACCCAGTTTCGCATAAATACGATGACGAAAATGGATTTGAAATCCGTTAAAAATCACAAAATTATTTATTTAAGACAACAAACAAATAGAATGTAACATTTACTAAATATTATATATAAACTAATTTACTAAATTCTTTAACCGTTTATTTATAAATGAAGCGCTAACTTTAACTTCACTAGCTTCAAATTATAAGACGACATATATAAATCTAGCCAGCAACGCTTCAGAAAACACAGTGTGGTCTCTCGTGTTTTTCTACAATGTTTCACGACGACCTTGTGGAAACGTCGTGACACACACTTTGGGAATCACTGGTCTAGTGTATACGCTATATCAGTGAAAAATCTACCGAGAGCAGTGAGAAATCTCAGCTTGTGGCTGAAGAAATCGGTTTGAACACACCGACAAGAGAAATATTATGTTCTCAAAATGCTGATTTAGAACCATAAAAATGAAAATTAAAATGTAAAATTACAAAATACAGCAGGGAGACATGTACAATTTTAATAGATAAATTAGATATATAAAACATATCTGTTGCTGTGTATAATGTTTTATTTAAGCAGAGCTAAGTATAATTGCTAATGAAACAATGGGTGTGTTTGTAAGCACTAAATTGCACAAAAAAATTGTGAAAACGACCAATGAATTAACACAACAAATACCTAATTTCATTTTCATTTTTTTAATACATAATTTACTATTTTTGTTATTAATATATTTTTAGATTAAAAAAAACTTAGGGCTAACTTAAATCCAAAGTTTCGGTGCGATACTTATAGTTTATAGCTTCAGCGAATTATTAAAACTCACATGTTGTTTCAGTTTTTGGCAATGAAGCGCCACATCAGTCAACAATTTCTCGTTGGTATGGCGAATTCAAACAAGGACGTACTATAAATTAAGTTAGCGACGATCAGACACACGTCCACCAAAAACCGCAGTCACCCCGGGAAGCATTGATGGAAGATTGAGGACTCATTGGAAAGACTTCAATTCAAAAAGTCTTGTATGAAGAATTGTATGTAAAAATTAGTTCTCCCTTAGATACCACATCTCTTGACGGACGAACACAAATAAGCTAAGTTCATTGGTGTCAAAAAAATTCTACAGAGATTCAATACACGGAAACTTGTACAGTATCGTCAGTGGCGATGAATCATTGATTTATACATATGATTTCGAAAAAAGAAACGTCAATCGTCTGTTTGGTGAGTTCTCGAATGGCTCCCAAAAAGATGATCGTGATATTTGTCTCAAAAGCAATAATCCATCTAAAAGATCGAAAATATTTAAGGCTGATTGGTACACAAACAACTATTTGCCATAAGTATTCGTTGAGCTTCGAAAACTTACCTATTTTCCACCAAGAGAATTTAAGTTCGCACACAGCTCATCAGACAATTGCATTTTTAGAGCGTCAAAACATAGAATTGTTAGACCATCCTCAAGTTTCAATATAAGTCCAAATGATTTTTTTATTTTTACAAAAGAAGAACGGAGTCAACGCCTTTAAAAATGCAACTGTACCAACATTCTGCTTCTAGAATTGGTTCCAGCCAGTGCATCAATCATCCCGGAGAATACTTTGAAGAATGTTATTATGCAAGTTCGCACTCTTCTTGCTGAAGACCAGACTACAGCTTTCTCGCATTGTAGTTATTATATATTGTAAAAATGTTTTTTAGGCTTCATCGCGCTTGTCGTGTAATTTTGTAGTTTTTTTGCAATATTATTTGTTATCTTAAACTTAATTAACGAATTATTTACATCAAACATCAATTCCTTCCGTAAAGACCGCATATTTCTAAAAAATGCAAAATTATATATACATATATGATTAAATTTGGGGAATTTACTTTTAACATAATGCCACGGAAGGTCCTCGAATGCACAGCACAAATAAGTTAAAGAAGTCTGTTAGATTTCTCAAGAGGAACATCCTTTTGTCATTTTCGTTGGCTCGAAAATGATCTGTTTCAATTTGTACGGCTCCAACTTAAAAAAAAACTCATATTTCGGAGACTGTGGGTATCGAGAAAGTCGACCTTAATCCCCACCGCCATGGTAAACATTTATCCATCTCATCACTTGATACACTTTTCTATTCATGCAGCGTTTGGAATAAAGAGCTCAGAAATGCTAGCCTCTTAAGCAAAGTCTTAGTTTGACAAACAGTTCTGCGTTCTACATATTGTTACGAACTTTATTTATTTAAAAGGGTTTGTAGTAAAACGAGTATTTGCTTATTTAATTGTTTTTGTACTAATTTCTCTACAGTTTAAGATCAGATGTGCAAAAGATGCGCCTGAAAACAGAACTGCCTCTCGGGTTCCACACCAGTGCCTAAATATTTGCTCCCGAAATATGAGAATCACCACTCCAGAACCTTCGAACCATTTCTAGCAAGTCTATTTCGCGAGCGTCCGAGTTCTTATCGACAAAATAACTCATTTGACAATCTCCATGGCATTTTCCATATATCCATTGGTTACAGATCTTCTCGTTTCATTGGGCATTTGGTGTGTGGCGATATCTACAAATGTCACCTTCTCTACATTCTGCATTATAGTAGAAGGGATAACCCACGTGTTACTGATGTTGTTCTCTTGTGATAACAGAAAACGGTGATCTTGATTTCCGAGCCCTTGAAAATATCTTCAATCATGTCTCTTACGACTCTCCATTCCAATTGATTAAGCCCGATGCAATCTTCGACATCACCAACTTGTACTGCCTTCGGCCTTCCTCCTCGATTCATGAAGAGCTTCTCAAAGTTGGTCATAGGTGGGTTTGTGGAAATATTTTTCATCAAAAAAAAAAAAAATTGGTGTTTCCCATTTTTGATAGTTAATATCCGGTTCAGCCGCGACACTTACTCTTGAAAATGCTGGCCTTGTCCAAACCTCTTTTTAAAGTTTGAAGCTATATCCCCTTGTTCATCTTCAAATCTGTCAACCCACAGTGAAACATGATCGTTGAACATTTCAAACAGATCGGCGCTCTGTTCAAAAGTTAAGCAATGAAATTTCCTACAGCATTTGGCTTTTGTATGCTCTTTCTTTCCACAATGGTACCTCCTTTACCTCCTTCTTTGATTCTTCCTCTTCTTGCCATCTTCTAGTCTCCTTACAGCTTACTGCACTTCTCAACTTCTAGATCACTGGCTAGTTGTCGTTTGTAGGACCTCGTACCGAAGGACACCTACTACGTCCTAGTGTCTGAGATTCTGGTTGCCGACCAGCAAAACAATGTCTGAATTTTGCCATAGGTTATCATAACGAAATCTTCATAATCTTTCTACATCTGTGCTGATGAGCTGAACATCTTGCGTATGTTATCCTGAATCTCGAAAAACGACAGCTCCATATGTGGCCTACTGACGAAAATGAAATTTTGATTATTATTAAAACCCTCAATGATTCGAGGACATTATACCTAAAATACTTAAGCATGACAACCGGTCACTTTCACTTACTATTTTCTTTCTTCAGAAATCGGGTGACCCAGTCGACCCACACAATTATTGTACGATTTCATTGGTTAGCATTCCGGTTTAGGTTTTTGAAAGAAAATTTTTACACCGATTGCTTTCTTTTTTCAATTCGCGCAAATTGTTCTCAGCATTGTAGTTCGGATTTACGGTCGGGGGATCATCTGTTGATGCTGTGGACCCTTTTACTACTGACATCATTGACTCTCTGGATGGGAGGTGGAGCAGTTTCGCTGCATTTTTGGATCTTAGGAAACAGTTCGGCACGACAAATCACGACATCTCACCAAGGAAACGGTCAACGGTCAGTTCGGGGTGTACCTTCGAAACTGCTTAAGTCATACTTGCAACCACGTTCTCAAAGAGTTGCCCTTGGTAACGCAAAAAGTGAATTTCTCTATATTGATGTAGAAGTTTCGCAGTGGACAAAGTTGGGGCCGATTTTGTTTCTGATTTATGTAATCTTTTAAAGCAAGCCCACGCGATGTAGTTTTTGCGGAACTAATATGAGATTGGTTTTCTCAGAGTCGGAGGCGTTCTTCCGACAAGATCGGCCACTGCGGGCGGGTTTTCAAACTAAAAATTATATTTTTTCGGCAACACGATAGCATTTCAGATTTTACACACCCCGATTTTGAAATAATTTTTTAAAATATGCGGGAATTTTATGCCTGGTCGTGCAGTTCCACTTTTAGTATTACAAAAAATAAGGCGCGCACTTGGGTAACCCAGTTCTGCGATGCGGACATCGGAGGGATGTCTTACGCATCATGACTTCCATATCTAGTGTTCGTGCTGGGGTGAATAGGGCATGACGGCGGCAGGGGACGTATCTGTCGTTTGTCCAAACTGCTAGATGATTTTTTTCTATTTTTTTAACAACTTATATAGTTATATTTTATTACTTGTTTTCTAGGTAGGTTTTTAAAATTCTGTAGATGTTAGTGAATGTGTTCCATTATGGAATTTTTACTTTCGTAGTTTCGAGGTATTCTGCGGTGAGAATGTCAGTTTTCTTTTTGTAATTTTTCTTTAATCCTCGGCCTAACTTTGATTTTGTATATTGATATTTTCCGTTTTCGGAATAAAGTTGTTATTATTGTTATTATTACAATTATTATCAGTCGCAAATTCTTGGATTCCTTCTTTCAGTCTTCGCTTCCTGCAGTTTATTCTTGCCCTTTTTACTGGAGTCATTATGAGTATCTCCAAATCGCACCTTTAGATTTACACATTGCAGGCTTTGATTTTGTGCAGCACCAACAAAGTTTCACTTTCTACCCTCTTTCCTCACCGTTTCATCCGTAATGGCCGGCAATCATATCGAATTGTTGATTATAGGCGGACCAGGAAGTTTTCCCGCAATAGTTGGGCAATTTTACGATAGACTGTCGAGTAACGTTTTGTTTTGCTTCAATTGAGTTGTCCTAGAAGTATATGTGTCAAAAGTAACCTAAAGTTATTGTTCTATGTGTCCATTTCATCACTTAACTCATCACTGTTTTGTTTGTCTGTTTTATGACTTAAGTCTTTCAGTTGTTTAAGCTTGCATCCATCTAGTTTAATTCATCAATCAAAAATACTATTAGCTAACTCCACACCACAAAAAAAACTGAACAATGCTTGATATTTAGTACATAGTTTCTATTGATCAGAAATTGAAGTTTTCGATTGACAATTTGTTAGATATATTCGATTTTCGAGTATCCACGAAATCTACTAATACTTGGTTAATACTTAATATACATTTTATGCGATGACTAAAAGAGGGATCTTTTAGAAAGACTTAATGGTTATGTACTGAGGTCGCATTATTGAAAACAAAAATGGTATATTTTGAAAGCGTTGTTGTAGTAACTGTAACCAAAAAATTTTCACTAGGTGCGTTCCTAGTTTTTTCGATCATTACTTGGTATTTCCACCTTATTGATGCATTACCAATTAGTATTCTTTCTCCGTTATTGAATTTGGTGATTGGAATTTTTTAGAAAGTTCACGAAATCACAATATTTTTGTTATTTAAACAATTAAGAAAAAAATTTTTAGTCACGTAAAAAAATTTTCTAGGATTTTCGAAAATTCGGGCCTTTGTTAAAATTGTAAAATTGTTAGAAAAATGGAAAGGCGATTTAATTGGATTGTTTAACAATTATTTTAACTAATTATTTATTACATTATAATAAAGCATATGTTCTGGCTAAAAAAGGCGTTTTATTGAAGTTAATCCTGTACTCTATATATTCCTTGATTGCTGGCTACTATTTGTTCATTACTGACTGTTTTGTGTTTTAAATAAGAATCTGTGATAAAATATTTATACCAAAACTAAATATTGTTTATTAAAATCTAATATCCTACAAGATACGTTCCTGAAACCAATTTGACATCATTAGTAAATTAGTTTTATTAATGACGCTAGTGGCAAAAGAAAAAAATATAAGTATAGTAAATAATTATTGTATTTTTTGTTTGTTTGCTTGCACATAAGGGATTAAAAGTTTTTAGAAAAATTAAATCAAAGAGTATGCATTTAATTTTGCATGAAAATAAAATTGGACGTTAAGTACATATTAAAAAATTATACATTTATATATGTAGAAGAAAACAGAACGAGATGTACGTACGTATGATATTACTGTCATCCAACGCCAAGTGCAAGGTCGACAATTCCGTAGTTTCGTGCCCGAATTTTGTAGTTATTCCACTTTGTATAGTTATTGTTTGATGGCTACTATTTATTCATTAACGATTTTTCATACATTTTTCACATCTCATTTTATGTTTTTTTTTCTCGTTCTTGTTATGTACAAGAAATCAGTTAGTAAAAAGATTAAGCATCCCCCAACCATTACATTAGATAAATCTATTTACAGCAAAGAATTACTTCCCAGAGGAAATCTATAATCGATATAGTCTTACCAGTGGAGTTAAAATTGGAACTTTCAGCGGCGGAAGGCGCATATAAAATAGTCGCGTCACTTATAATGGATTTTGCAGTCATGGTTCTAACAAAGAGCAGTAAACCATCATGGTCTCTAGGAAGCGACGTGATAGTAATAGCTTCCGGTCTTTGAGATGTAGCCGTACCCAAGAGTAAACGGGTATTGGCGTCATATACTTGCAATAAATACGTGAAGGTATCGTCCCACAGGTGCTCGGGAACGTGACACTTTATTTGAAGGAAGTATCGGTTCTGAAATGCTACACTACAATTTTCTGGTGGGAGAGGTTTATCTCGAAGTTTATGCTCTAATAAATAAAAAATTCATAATATTAAAATAAAATAGGAAAATAAAATAAAATACTTCGCAAGAGAATATTGAATACATGTAATTGAATTTTTTATGTATGACATATTTTATTGGTAAGACGTTTATGCTACAATAAAACTTTGTGGGAGCTGTAATAATTTAGATATATTTAGGTATTGAAATAAAAAGAGATTTAAGGGATCAATATATCCATTCCAATTTTTACTACTTATATATGAAACTCTCATAAAAACCTAAAACCAAATTTTGTACAACGTAATTTTCTTAAAACAAACCAATTGCGAAAATTAAAAAAAAACAGTTAAAAAGAAATATTTTGTTTTATTTAGCTCATTTGAATCAAAACATCTACTGCGAAAGTAAATATTGATTGAAAGCAAAGTGAGAGACCCGGAACTTTTCGAAAAGCTTTACTCCGTGTAATAAAAGAAATTGACATTCAATGTTCTCTTACGCTTTAGAAACACAACGACTCACTCACCGGTATGCTTCTCTGCCGATTTCAGTGTAAAAGCTTGCAGACGTGCAACGTCGCTGCGTCCCTTTTTGTTGGCCGCATACAACCCAATGACGAATCCCAAGCCAGATTCCAATCCCCCAACTGTGAAGATTGGAGTTTTAGACGAAACGTTGCTCACTAACTTGCTCGTCTGTGTGTCGTACACCTCCATGATGAATTCTTGGGGTAAACCTCCGTCAAAACCTTCGACGCACTCTACGTGTAAAGACTCTGCCGTCTGGTTTAGAATCGTGCAATTTGCAAGGGGATCCGGTTTTCCTGAAAAAAAGTATAATCAACTTAGTGAAAGTATTTTCTGGGACGCTTTAAGATAAGAAAGCTACAAAATGGCTTCTCATTTAAACAATAAATTGAATTAATCTAAATGATTTTCTTTCTCTTTATATATAAAAGCCGCCGTTTTTACGAAAGAAAAAATGAGAAAAAGGCATTTTGAATTAAATTATGTTATACAATTTAGCACGTCAATATTACCAGTAGGACTAAACTGGGAATTCTAAAAAAGTATTTCTCGGTTTACTACATGATTATATTACTGCTCATCATGAGATATTTGAAAAATTAAAGTGGGTCCTCTTTTTTCTAAAAAAACTGCCTCTCAAGAAGAACAATATTATTTATTTGTAAGAGCTCTCATTGATGTCAAAATTACATTGATTTTCATAAGCTTACGGAAATGGTGGATGCACGATCATAAGTACAAAGTGGATGAATGAAAATGTATGTATGCTGTTGTTTTATATTAGTAGACTTCCCAAGAAGAATGAATCTACTTATTTGCCATAACTGTCAATGATAACGCACTTCTGCCAAAAATTTTAAAAAGCTTGCGTAAGGTGAATGCAAACTCGTTGGTACAAAATAATCATCTGCAAATATATAGAATGTATTTTTTTCTATTATTGGGTATTTGCGTCTCAAAGGGGTGGCGCTTTGCTTGTACAAGATCGTGCGTTACGATTGAACCTCCAGCTTAAATGTATACTGAAACTTTCATTTATTCAAAACACTATTGGAATTGTTTTTCCAAACATATAAGTTATGGCGAGAAAAATTGATATTTTCCGCGAAACAATATTTGAGAACGTAACGGAGTCTCGAACTGAGTAAATATTTAGATTTTCTATATTCAACCCATAAACAACTTGTTTCTACTGAACAGACAGTTTCTACATTTCTTTTTTTGTGGATGCGCATTTCAAATTGGTTTGTAAATATTAATGTTATAATTTCATTGAAAATATATATTTAGTGTTTGAAATAACTGTAAAACATTATTCCTAGTGATCTACATTAATTTTAATTCCTGTAAACCTATTTCTGTCAATTGCTAAAACATAATTCAACGACGTTATTTGTAGGTCATTTATATTATGTTATGTATATTATGTTTATATTGAATTAAGTGGGAAAATCAAATTATAACTATGTAATCTATGATAATCATCTAAAATAGTTTGATTTGAGTTATTTTTCCGTTCCAGCTGTTTTTGACGTGTTCTTCATCATGTAAATCTGTGAATAGCTAAATTTATTGTTCTACTAGTTTAGAATATTGCTGTATAATTTTGTCTTGTATTGTAAAATATTTTCAAAGTGTTCTGGATGGACAAAAGTTATTTGAAACTAAACTTAGTTTGCAAAATTTGTTATGAGAACAATAAAATATTATTTATTTATATTCATTTATTGAATTAAAATGTTCTAAATCTTTAAAAAATCTTTTACTAGTTCAACCAGATAAAAAATATTATATATAATTATATATAATAAAAAAGATAAAAATTAATACAGACAGATTGAAATGTTCACTATGTGGCTGATATATTAATCATCTTTTAAGGAAAAATAAAAAAGTTGTAAATTTATGTTTTATATATTGAAGGATCACCAAACGTAATACTTTCTCAGACACCCATCCTTCACATCTTTCCTGGAATGTATTGTTCTCTATATGTAGACTTAAATGAAATACATTAAGATTGCAAGGTTTCAAAATTGATGGTTTATTTAGAACATATTTATCTTGAATAAATGATTAAATCTAAAATTAAGGTATTATCATTTCCTTTGCTTTTTGCATAAGAACTAGAGCGGTGACTCTTATCGCCTTTAGCATACTATATCATCAGGTACTTGATGAGTTGAGTCGGAAGAGGAAAGTGACTATAACAAAGAGCAAGCCAAACTATTTAGTTCTTTAAGTCTTTGCTGTTAGCGATAGAAGGCGTCATTCTAATTCTATTACGATGTCTCGCTAAATCATTTTGATTTAGTTGTAGTAAGGCTGCTGCCAATTATTGATCCATAATTTTTATTTAAGCCGTTTAATAAAAATATATTAAAAATCATTATTATATAAAAAACAAATCTAAATAGAACCTCACAGAAGATATGTATTTAGGGCGCCGTCTATGAAAATGTTGCAAATAATATGGATGAATTATTAAAATTAATGAATGTGATTTTTAGTTAACTTAAAAACATATTAGATTATATTTATACTTACCTGCTGGATTAATATAAAACACACAAGGTTCCTTTTGAGTACCAATTTCATTAGTAGCCCAGCAAAGCAATGTTCCGTAATCAAGTTCTGTCATTGGGGTGTAACGTGCTATGCTTCTTGTTGGCTCCGAACTTGCATACTGCTGCTGGGGTATATCAATAGCGTCCGCGCTGTTATTGAATTTCCACACGAATTGCAAATTGCTAGGATTAGCCTCTACATCACAAGGAATTTTTGCTAATTCGCCTCTGGCGACACCGTATATCCTTGGCTGCCCTGGTCTGCATACCGGCGCAACTGAAAATGAAAATAGTCAAAACTTAAATACTCGTGTTTATTTAAATTAACTTGAAAACACACTAATTTATGTTAAGATGTACTTTGTCTAAATGTTTAATCAAATTGTAAGTAATAGTGCAATATAGTTAAGTAGTAATATATTCCGAAAGCAGCTGACCAATGAACACGCAAATGCATTTACTAAATGCTTCAATCTTTGCATAAGGTTTGTGTGGTATTACATGAACCCAAATTGCATAGCTCATTTAGTATATGTAAATTTGTAGTGTAAATTTCTCCTAACAAGGAAACTGTATAGTTATGAAAATGAAATTCGTTTACAACCCGTCACGTTTACACGTTGTAAATATTAAATTATCAAATACTAAAACTCTAAATGCATGATGCAGATTTGTTCCGGATGTTTTAACCAATGCATTTTCACTTTTTAAATTTGTTTTACTTACTAATGAAAATTTAGTAAAAGGTGATAATTCAACTCAAATCCACCAAGTGTTAATAACATAATTATTTTTGGGCCAGCAAAATTCATATGTCCTAATGTAGAAAAGTTTTTGTTAGAGAGTTTGAGCCAAATACTTACAGGCACGTATTAATAAATTACTTTCAAGATAAATGTAGAAACTTTGATTTAAAACCTGCCCATATAAATCTTATGTTTCAAATCGGAGGGAAACTTTTTATATCTGGAAAAAATGAAGTAAAACAGTTTTTCGTATGACTAATGTTATTTCAGTAGTTTCTGTTTAACATCAGTGCATCAGTGCTGATTATATTCCTACATAAACATGTTTATTACTTTTGATATAATTATTAAAATTAAATTGATTCTTTATGCGCTCTCTTAAGTTGCCAACTCGAGGTAAAGGAGAAAGTCCCTGACATGTTCCGCTGCTAATGTTTGGTAATTACAAAAATATATTATGAAAGATAGTTTGTATTATATTCATAGGTATTAACTTATATAAGCTTATAAATATGTTTATTTTATACAAATTACAATCTACTATAGTTTAGTTTATCTCATATGATGTTTTAGGATGTTAGCTATATTACGAAAAGAAGTGTTATGAGATCAAGATTAAATTTTTACTTGAAGTACGTATTTTATCTTCAAACCACTTAATTTTCTAGATCAATTTGATTTAAGAAATTGCAGGAAAGTGTTGCAGACGCTATACACCGTAGAAAGGTCTATATCAGGTTCCAGGTTTAAAAGATTAGTGTCACGTTGCAGTTGGAGATTTTGATAAATGCAACATCGTGTCTTGTTTGGATGAAGACGCCTTACCTTTAGCCACTCAGTGTACGAATCTGACAGGACTTGACGCAAACTATTCATCATATATATGTGTCTAGAATTCACTTGGATTAAAAATAGTTGCATCTGCAAACAAACTACCTTATAAAATTTGATTAATTTTGATAATTAAAGAGTATAAATAGTCTTTATTGCAAAGTGAAAACGGAATTATCTAATTTAAGGTCTATTGTTCGACTAAAAGTTTAAAAAAATATTTATTTCACTTCTTGAAATATTTGCTGCAAATACAAACAAAATGAGTGTCTTAATTAATATTTCAAAGAAATATTTTGTTTACCCTTAAAACAGAACAAATAACTTCTAAGAAACAAGACTCCTATAAAACTGACTTTCAGTTTCACTTGTTTGCTTTACAGAAAAAAACGAAAACTTTTTGGAAATAAATATTTGTCTTTTTTTGATATTACAATATTCATTTTTATGTGTACATAAGATTTTTGCAACGTGAAATGTTGCCTCTAAGAAGACGAACAGAACAAAAAAAAAGAGTGCAAATATAGCGAAAAAGATTTTATCAATATATAAAATACTTTTCCTGCATTGTTACCTTATTCAGTTCTGAAACGAATTCTTTACTATATTACAGGAAATATTTTGAAAAAAAAAGAAGCCCACAGGCAGGATTCCGTCTGAGATCATCAGTAAATCGTACGCTTTCCCTACCGAACCAAAAAGAAAAGTTACAAGAGCTGTAACTTGATCTTCGATCGACGGATATATTCAGCGCCAACGTTCAAACAGTGATGCTTCCGCGTATGTTGAAAGATGGCATAGAGCTCTGCGGTATTATTTAAATAAAACATGCATCGCATTTCAGAGTATTACTATTAAAATTATACAAACGATGCCGGCAGCGAACAATATCATAAGAGATATAAAGGGTAAATTGCAAACTTGAGAAACTAGCGTAATATTTCTCCACTTGAACAAACGGTTTCCAATCCCCATAACTTGATTAGGTCATCAGAAAATCTTTGAAAATATTCTTTCAATTATAGTAAATGAGCTAATCAAAAATGTGATGTCTTGCAAACGACGTCCCATATGCTCGAAGGCACGAATGAAAAATAATAGGTAGGAATTACACGGTACCAAGGGTCAGTAATTTGTTTTATTTATTGCAGTTATTAGGTTGGGTATGGTTATATTTAGGGGCTTTAACTTATGAGTATATATGTACACAGCTTAAGCTTATGCCGAACAATTTAGGAGTGGTAATTTGAATGAAAGATGAGAACGAGAGGAGCGAGATGAAAAAGAACATTATTACCCACATTTAAATTAAATTTCTTGTTTTATTTCCTCCATAGCTAATAGATAATTGGATTGTGCACCCGAAAAGTTTTAATGAATTTATAATTCGATTTTAATATTTTGATATCGGATGTTTTATGAGGAAATTAAATAAACTTAATAAAGAAAAAGTAAGATTGTTTGCATATTACTGGATTGTGTATTTAGAGCTTTATTGGACATATAACTCTTGATTTATTGTTACTTAAATATAGTTAATGTGATTTTTATTTGTCCGTTACATGTAATTGTGTAGCGTTTTAGTGTTCAGGGTTTCGTAGCCTTTGAAGACTCTGTGGAAATTGTAAATAAGCAATTTCTCTGCAAACTTTTGTGCAGTGCACTGCAAGTCAATAACAACTGTTGACTAGTCTTTTCTGGCTTTGTTTAAATTGAACGGGATATTTTGTATACTACAGATTTCATGGGCTCGGAGAAATTGGAACCTGTTGTATTGGAACTTTTATGTATAGACTCCGTTGGCTGTACTCAAAGCAGACGTTCATGACACAACCAATTTAAATTTAAGTTATGTTGTCTACTGTTTCTTATTCTCGTATATTTGCTACCTATTTTACATTTCAGGTTTGAACAACTTTTTCGGCGTATTCAAAAACAAAATAAAATACGTTTTATATTATAATATAATATATTGGAATTGTTGTAAAAACAAGTTAATTTCTTCAGAACAGTAAATCATAGTTATTGTTAGAGTGGAAAACTTTAGGTACAGATACAACGCCAGGGCAATACATCAAAGTCTTTTAGAATTTACAGTTTCTTATTCATATTTCCTCTAACATGTATCCGATGATATCAAAAACTCGATGGCAAATATAAAGAAAACTTAACTCAGTATATACAAAAAAGTTTAATATTCGTGGGGAGAGCAGATAAATCAAGTTGAGTGGGTAAAATACCTGAGAATCTAAGAATACACAAACACATTCATCATTCCGCGGACACACTAACGGACAAGCTCTTAGAACCTACATTCGCATTTTAGTGGGAGCAAATCCTCGAATTTACTAACACAGATTTATAAGCCCGAAAGGGGAAGTTGAAAGAATTGTACTCATTGGACCCTTCCACCACTTACTACGGCGTTCAGTTTCTTTTGTAGTTGTAACGCAAACAATAACATAAACTCGGATGTTTTATTTCTAAATTAACTGACCATACTATAAATCTCAAGAGCATACATTTCCAAACCAGATAAAAATTCCGAGATTGGTTGTGTTTTGTTCTTCAGTATCAGAAATGTCTATAGAAAATACTTTTATATTACAGTTATCTAGATATGATAACTTATAAAAAAATTCAAATAAAATTAATAATTTTATATTTTTTGTCAAATTAATCCTACTTCTGGTTATAGGGTCGTTTGGTCGTAATTAAACAGACAAATGGAATTAATTCTATTATACTTCCTCGATATATCAGTAACTTTTTAGTTATTCTATCGATTATATTTCTTGACTACTGTTATACTCTACATAACCTATAATTAAATAAAAAATGTACAAACTCATTGTTGGGTGAATCTTGCATAAATTTAAAAATTGATTTGTTTACGATCTCCATCATTACTCATTAAAAATCATTCACGCCTAAATAAAAAAAACATCTATGCTTACACACATGTGTCTAACAATTAGAATAAAATGTTTGTAAGGTGAAATGGGGTTAAGCGCATACCCATTATCCATTAATAAAATTCATTTTTAAATGTAATCAATTATCTATTGATTTTAAAAGAAACAATGGACAAAATTAAAAATCAACGAAAATATCGCACCCTACCTCTAAAAAAAGAAAATAAATATCTAAATGAACTAATGACATGCTAATCTTTTGAATTTTTAGTGCATGATTATTGCAGATAATGTGCACTATTTTACTTTCTTAACATACTGACAATTTTATAATTGGAAGCTCATATCCATTGTTTTAGATGATTGTTCTCAAAAAATTGTGGTCATGTACAAAAAGGTGTATAAGACTGCGCGAATTTCCGTGATTTCTTAAAAATTCATGGTATATTTTTTAGTTTTATTCAAAAATAATTTTAAAACATTAAATTTTATTCTTGAATAGTTATAGGATGAAGTTCCAATTATCTTTTTAACAAAATTTAATATTATCAATGGACCATAGAAAATTTGGTGTATATTTTTTTGGGAAAAAAACTTTCAATTCATATTTTTAATTTTGTTAGTGCCAAGGATATTTTTTAGTATTTTATTTGACAGCATATTTCTAATTAGGTTATAATTATAAATATACAAAATTTTTATTCATAATTATTAAGCGTCCCATCTAACACAGTTTCTTATCAATGATTGTTTTATGTATTCTCTTTTGTATTCCTTATCATTTCACAAAATTATATTTATTTTTTTTTAATTATTTGAATATCGTCTTGTCTTTGGCCAGAATATTTTATTATATCGTCAGTGCCTATTTTGACAACACAAAAGTTACTTATTTTTTATTCATTATTTACATTCCATATAATTTCTAATTGTCCAATGCCAAGTAAGATATTGAGGTTCATAATAACTTAAAAAAGAGAATAGCTGATAAAAACATAATTTTGAGATGTCGTACTTATACATTTAATTTTCACAAGTAAGCAGTCAAAATACAAAATATATAAAAATACAAATATATTATTTGTAAGGACTGTATGGCTAAATGACCTCTTGGATATATTTTTTTCATCCTGTATTAATTAGTTTTAAATATGATTTTAAAGGATCTGAGTAGAAATTTCTGTTTGGTATATTCATGTTTCAATTCACCAGCACAAAAATGAGCAAGAATAATGTATTTGATACAGCAAGCGTTGCTGTAACTTTTTCTTTAAAAATATACATTAAAAAGAAGTGACTTTTCTACATTATATGTATACGGGTAGTTAATCATGCTTGAAACATTTCAGAAAATGAACATATAATTCAGCTATAACGGCGCAGTACAAAGTTGCGTTGAAAGCTCATTTTTGTAAGAAGTGCAAAACTTCAAGTAAACTTTTCAACTTGGAGTTTTGTTTGTTCTTAACACTTTAAAATAGATTATTTTAACTTTCATAGACTGGCTAACAATTATTAAGTATGCCCTGAGATTATTACATCCATAACGAAAGTAACACTATTTTATGTAAATAAAGCTTTGTGTTGACTTTATCCGCGGAAAAACATTGCGGTTAATTTCAGCCAAAGTTCTTTGTTGAATTTGCGAGGAAGTTATTCGTAAATCAACAAATAAAACAAGTTTTTAAAGTTGATCGCCTTCGGGCCGAAAATAGACGACTGAACATCTAGGGTTTCGAGTTTATTTTATGCCAAACTACTTTTTAGTTGTGCTGCCGAGCATCAATATTAGCCTTTGTGTATTCTGTTTGGTATACAGAAGAGATTAAATGTCGAAGGGACATATTTTAAATAATATTTATACTATATCCTTACTTTCTATCTTAGATATTTTCTCATTCTTGTTTTATTAAATTAAATTTTCAATTTATGAAAAATTATAGCACAAAAATATAAATTGTTCGAGATTGTGAGAAAGTAAATTTCTAGAAACGGCATTGAAAATAGAAATTGAAGCAGATTAAATTTAAACTTATGCTGATATTGAAAATATAAAATTGTATTATAAAGTAATTTTACAAATCTGAGAGCATCTTTTTAAAAGTAAAGTAATGAGTTTCCTCGAACTTGTTAGTGAAGCAGTGTTTTAAAGAACAGTAATAAATAATAAGTTTTCTTACATTTGACATCTAGGTTTACAGGATTACTTTCTCCATCGCCTTCGGAATTACTTCCAACACAAGTATATATACCGGCTCTTGCTCTAGTGACAGATTGAAGAACTAAACTTTGGTTGCTAACAATTGTTCCAGTAGCTGCATTGTTGTACAGTGGTCTCGCCTGAAAAATATCAAATAAAATGTATGGTAGTAACTAATAAACACCGGTATATATAAAGGAGGGCACGTATATAATTTTTGTGATTATATAATTCACATTTTTTAAAATAAAATAATATAATCTTTGTTTTTAAATATATAACATTTGAAATTTTTATATAAAACTGGCAAGTTGTAAAATGCAATGAACATACATAATTGAACTAGCCTCTAAACTAAAATAATACATAACTTATCAAGTAAATTTGCATTTTCACTTTAAGCAAATGAGGAGATAAATCATCGTCGGATTTGGAGTTGTGTAACTGGGTAACGTGTCATAATAAATGTCCTTAAAGATAACTCAAGTAGTGCACGTAGCACTATACTATTATTTCGGATTATTTGATAATAATCTAAACTTCATGCAAATTTATGGTTAACTAGGTAAAACATAATATTCTTATTTGAAAAGTAACTTCATAAAAGTGGGCATAATTAACTTACCACGCGTTTTAAAGTTAATTATAGACGGTGTACAAGCAATTATGGTGCTCACTTTAATGTGACTGCTCTAATATGGTCTACGAGATGGTCACGGAACGTGTAAAAATGGACTCGTAACATGCTACTTACGTTATGTCTCCATACTACTCTGTACACCCATGGGTTAGATTTAATATTGCATTCGAAGTAAACATCTACCCCTTCTCGAATTGTGCTTCCATTTAAATTGCTTCCGAGCTCTAAGGTTATAAGTGGCGTATCTGCAAAGAAAAGAAAAATTTAATTTTGTGAAAAAATGCGCAAAAGTTATTTAAAAGCAGCCATGAAGTGGATGTGGGTACAAAGAATAAGGAAGAAGGTGATATGGCACATTTTCGAGAATTTTGTACTATCAAGTTTTCAATGTAAGGTAGAGATAAATAGACTGTCTAAGTACATATTGATTTAAAATTTATAAAAATGCACAATTGCGTGGTTGTGTTAAAATATAATTTCAAACAAAACCTTGCAATTTGGCAATCAAAACTTAGTAACATATGCGAATCGAATCATCTTTCAATGCAGCTGATATACTATTCAACATGAAATCCCACGCCTTCTGCATACTAAAAATTTAGGTTCACATGGATACTGTATTTGTGAAATGCGTTGAAATAAAGTCTAGAAAAAATCCAGTCGTCTAGACACTAATGGAATTTCTCTCGCATGCATAATGTAAATACGTTTTTCGTGTAAAATTCCAGAATATAAATAAGAATTAAAACACATTTTATCCTAAAAATGCCTAAGTAATTAAATGTATAATTTTTCAAGTAAAGTGACTTGACAATTAAATCTAATGTACCATTTTTCGAGAATATTTCATTGAAAATTTAGATACATCCGTTCACTAAAATGTATATGTAATTCGTATTAATTACAGTTGTATATTTAGTAAATATATTTTCATAATTACCATCCGTTATTTACATGCTAAATTGAATTTACCACAAAAAGTGAATTAAATTACTCCAATTAAATATTTCGTTTGAATTGAGTCAAGTAAATAAAAACAAGCATTGTTTTCTTTTCGGTTTTGTAACATTTGGAACTAATTGCTTTTGCAGTGAATTTAAGCGAAACAAAATAAAAGTAAAATGGTTAAAGTAATAAATGTTGGAAAGGAAACAAGAGTCCTTGGAAAAACCGTTCACTCTGTGTCGCAATACTGCAACTATAAATAATTTATTTTGGTGGGACATTTGTGTGTGCGGAACACTTTCTATATTTGTCCTAAGAAACGTTTTAAGCTTGAATATTTTATAAATTTTTGCCAACCAATTTTATCAGTAAGGATTGGTGCCCAATATAAGGAGCAGGCTTTTTCATGGGAAAACTGCATTATATATTTATTAGATAATATTTGCAATAGATAAACTACTGGTTAGATTATATAAGTGAATAGTAAAATGCATCCAAGCAACATTACATTATGCTAACTCAAAATAGAATTTTAACTGTGATTGTTTAGTTGAGTTTAAATATTAATTTTATGTTACCAGCATTCTTATCAATTATATATACAAAATTTTATTTGAATAACATAAGAAAGTTTCGCGTCAAGGTGTTTATTAATCCACAATTACATGTGAAGGTTTTGTGTCAACTAGATTGACAAACTGCATAAAGATAATTAATATAAGTCAATATATTTAGCATACAAGAACCTTGTACAATGAATATATATGCATGTGCACTTTACTACGAAACGAAAGTTTGATGCTTTTTTATGTAATTCAACAGAAATTTATAGAAACCTTAATAAAAACATTGTGGATAGTTGTCTCTCTTTAGTAATAATGTGTTATGAGCCTTAGAATAAAATTCGGTATATTAAACTATAATGCGCAATAAATAAAGAGTCCGAAAAGAAGAAAATGACGTTTTATTTTTTTATTTAATATTTTAAGATGATCTGTATCTCTTTTTGAAATTTGTGGTTTTTACCAATAGCCATCGTTTGCCCTCAAGGTGATATCATAGTATTATATCTATTAATCGCTGAACTGTACAAACAAAAACGATTGCATTTTCCTTTTTATCCAATTAAAGAATGTTTGTGTTGACGTAGATAGATAGCGACCGTAATCTAAATGAAAAATATTTATCCTATTACGAACAAAAGATTAACTAATGAAGAGCATTCAGGACGATTTCAATCACTGGCTGAAATAATAACATGAAATCTCCTCCCCAGCGCCAAACACAGCAAATCCAAATAATCACAATTAGCCATCAATAAGTAATTTTTGTTGCGCTTACTCGTACACAGAGAATACAAAATTAAGCGCATGTATTATTTCCGTTGCGCTCACAGCAAACAACAATGAATTAATTAAAGCTATGTTTTACTGAATACAGTTACGTTTTATACAATAATTCTGCTAGTATGTTCAACATTTTCAGCTAATTACTAAGCTATACACGAATTCTGGTATATATCTGCAGCATACAATAGCTTCCGATATTGAGGTCAGTTTAATATCAAGTGTTTCTATTTCTCTAAATGCATGTACAATGTTAGTTTTCATGATATATTTGCTCTGCATATCAATAAATGATAATTTTAAATCGAATACTTCATTTCTTAAGTATATGACATACAATAATAAAAATATGTGAACAGGAGGATGTGTAAGGCTTGTACTTAGTATGGTTATATTTTTTTTTTGCATGAACGTTATCAAAATTACATATAAAGTTCATACGCTTGCATATTTGGTGGATGCACGCTTCCATTTCCACAAGACAATATTACAGTTGTAATTTTATTACTATTTTAATGATACAAATAACAGAATTACATTTAAAAGCAAAAAAAAATAAAATAAAAATAATTAAAAACTAAAAGTGGAAAGTTTAAACTTATAGTAGGCAAATATGTAAAAAATGTAAATGTATACTACAACTCCACAAATCGTTAAATAAGTAATTAGCTAATTTACACAACAGCGTTTACTTAAACGCTTTTAATAATGTTAATGGGTAGCTTCAATTTTAATAACCTAAATATTCTTTGGGCTATTGTAATAACTCGTTCCATCCCTTAAATTATAAACATTGCTGGCATTTGAATGTGATTAAATCCCAGCATCTATTGTACGCAAACAAAGTTTTCATGTTGTTTTCGTATTATATATTTTCGAACCGTAATAATTTTATGTTATTTTAGAGAGAATCAATTTATTAAAATTTACATAACGGCATGCACCATGTGCAAATATTTATTTTAAATTTTTTAGTAGAATCAAAATTTAATTTGTGACAATTTTATAACGCTTGTTTTTGATGTAATTCAAAATTCATTTCACAACTTTTTAATTCGAAGTGAAATTACATTTATGTGCATGATTATTAATTTCATTTAAAGCAAAAGTTTATTATGCACATTAAATACGTTTAAAATAGCATGCCGGCGACTTTTGTCATTGTGATCAAAGTAAAATAATTTTAGTACTTATACCTGTATTACCTAGTATTTTTCCTAAATTTTCCTGAAACGAAGGCTAGATAAATTTGTGAGAGTGTAAAGAGCAGCTACAATTTGTACGAGAGATTGCGTTTTAAGTGTTAAAATTTAGTTGATCCTGTGTTTCACTTTACTTAGTTTACTTAGTGTAAAAAATATTCAAAGAGTTCAAAAGGTTCTTCCCCCGTTTATCTTTCTGTCGACCTTTTCCTTGTCCGTCACTACTCAATGTGTCACGAAACAAACTAGCTTCTATAAAGGAGTTTGGCAGTTTACCCTTGTAGAATCAAACAAAATTCTATTAACTTGTTTGTCAGGAGAGTATCGACGTCTTTGTCCTTAAACGTATTAGAAAATTGTAAATTAAATGTTCGCACTTTGTTCTTCTGTTTCCAACTGGAAGCGTTTGAAACTTCAAGGTTCTTCTTAAAAGGAGATTGATTTTATTGACACTGTATCCCACCTTTCATTTGTTTGATACTAAAAGTAAGAAATATTTATTTGAAAACTTTTAAAATAAAATATATTATACTTAACAGTATTTGCCTCATGGTTTCTTAATTGAAATTCACTTAATCGCTTAATAAGGTTCTCGCAATAGTTAAATATTTAATAATCTCTGTTAATTCGCATGAAAAAATTTAACATTCAGAACAGAACAAACATTTGAGATAAGTATATTAACAATTTCAAGTCCTAAATCCAAATTAAAGTTGGCAATTTAATTAGGATTTTCCAGTAGGCATTAACACTTTGAATTTAAATCTGCCGTAATAACTTGTCCCGTTGCATTAGAATATTAGAACATTTGCTTTTTCAAAAGGACTATATCGTGGGGGGTGTCCGGATTTGCATAAACAAAATAGAACGACTGTAAACGTGGCGCCTGGGTTAAAACGATGTTCTCATGCGCTGACGACGCCATTTGTGAATTTTTATGGGCCTTTTAACCAGAGAAATACAAAAAACACAGAAACAGCTAACAAAATATATACGCGCGTCTTGAAAGGTCAAATATATTTGAAGTGGCTGTGTTTGTTATTCTACTATTGTAGCTTAGTGCTAGAGTAATGGGTTTTATTGGATTGTTATGCTCTTGCCGAAGAATTTATTTGGGAATACTTATTCGCACAGTTTCACTAGAGACTTTTGTGTTAAAATTTATTTCTTAGAATGATCTTGACCTAGTACTATTATCATTTTAACTATTATTCTACTATTTCTACTACTTTACATATACTATTCTGCATAACATTAGCGTTAGTACTTGGCACCGAATACTTACTTTAACCAATCTTGTGGCACATGAAATATTTTCCGCCAAAGCGAAAGGTAGAAATACTGGTCGGTACGTCGTCTCAAAATAAAATGTGAATCTAAAATGTTAAAGATGTGAAAAGGACAGCTATAAACACTTCAATGGCTGTGACCCTTCAAAATATTTACATAGCATAAGTGAAATAGTTACCACACAAATCGTTTTTTATGTTCCTCAATTCGAGAACCCTCGCCCTCCGTTATTTTTACGTCTTTATATGCCAACACGAATTTAGTTTTAAACTATGCTGTAAAGATTAATCTGGTCCGCAGTGAAGCGAAAAAAGTTTTTGTTTCATTCTTTCTATCATTGTAGGAGCAGAGTTATAAAATGAAATGGAAATAAAGATTTTATGACTGTGCAGTTTACATGCAAACTTTACACCATTGTTGTCGATATATAATTTTATTTAGATTTTACTTTAAATAAAATTGACGTTTGTATATAAAAGCCACGACAGAAAGGCTTTACGATCTTCCAAATAATAAAAAACTTGTATGTACAGTTTGCGTTCGTCATACTTTTTCTAATAATGTTTATCATAAATTGTGTATTATAAATTTCACATCGAATAATATATATGAATATATTAAATTAAAATAAAATGAAAATTTCTTGGAACAAAACTAAAGCGCTGAATTTATGAGTTTTATTGTATGAAAATATAGAGTCATACACAAAATGCAGTTCTAATATTCAACGTTTTCAATTTACAAAAGTTTTATTGAAATGACAACGTGTTTTGTAGGAATGGGATATGTTGTTATTTTAATAATAAAAAATAAAATACTGGTAAAAATAGTGAAAATTGTTTTTGCTGGTGTATTGTTTAAAAAAGTATATAAAAATGGTGTATTTTGTAATTTTTAATCCGTGTAATTTTAGAGAGATAATTCCGTAGTTAATTAAAAGTATGTAATTTGCTACGAATGTTAAGTATAAAGGTCGATATTAAATTTTTTGGTACAAAATTTGTTTTTCTTTTATTCGGCTTTATTTAAATAGAGAAAATCCTCTTATTTGCATACTAAATTAAAAAATACTGGACCAAAAGTATTAGAGACGAACACCTTTAAGGTTTTTGCATTATTGAAATTCGTTCTGGTATTACATTCTACCTTTTAAAAGTGTCTGAAATGTTGAATTAGTGTCGCTCAGAAGGGTTAAGGTAAATTGCCCTCGGCACATCAAAGACAGTACTTTATACGAACACATTGCTTCCACTTTATTGGAGTTTTACAGCATATCGAATTTTCAAGCAGGCAATATTTTTATTCGTTGTGAATGGTGAACTTAGCAGACTTATCTTATCGAGTAA
This sequence comes from Enochrus cinctus, assembly GCA_033557785.1. Classification (NCBI taxonomy): domain Eukaryota; kingdom Metazoa; phylum Arthropoda; class Insecta; order Coleoptera; family Hydrophilidae; genus Enochrus; species Enochrus cinctus. The sequence goes on along the minus strand of JAUIMW010000016.1, from coordinate 2,081 downwards.
ATTGTTTCCGTCTCTCAAAATAAGCAAACTGTACCATATTGTTAAATACTAGCTGATACGGAATTGTCACGAGGGTATTTCAAGGCGCAACTATAATTTATTTTTGTAACAAACCAGTGGAAAGTCGGACTGTTCTGAATTCTTCCTTTTCTTCCTGAATAATGATCATAGTTTAGAAATTTGCGGTTCGATTTCAAAAAAATCAGACGAATTTAATGGATAATAGACTATAGTTCAATATATGTTTACAGTGTCATTGTACTCAACTTTAAAATCTATTTATTTCTAGAAATAATTTCGGAAACGATGTATAGTTATTTACCATTAATTATCTATATATTGGTGTAGCTGGACTGCAATTTGTTTGCAGTAACGCACACACACAGGTTTCCGGAAATACTGAATCAGTATTACGAGATACCCGTGTATGTGCGTTACAGTGTTCGTGACATTTTGTGTTGTAAACTATGTGAATAAGCTAAAAATGGGCAATGTCCAAAAGGCGCCTTAATTAAGAAATACAAGGATAGTGACTTCATGGCTTCAGTTTCCTAAAAAAACAATACTTTAATTGAATAATAAGGAGCTCGTAAATAAAAACATTCAAACTAATACTTATATTTTATGTAATTTTTGTTTTTTTGTAAATTTTTTGAAAACATTTAATTTTTTTTAGAATTAAAATTTTTTTTTTTAATTTGCGTTATATTTTATGTAATTTTGAACAAGTTTTATTAAAAAATGTTTTGTAAAAAATGAAGTTTTTTGAGAAAATGTAATGAATTTATTAACTATTTTTTTAAAATCTTTTCTTTTCGAAGGTTTTGAGTGTTTTATAAATTCTGGATCTCTTATATCCTACTTACTATCCAAAATTTTAGGTAGAATAGAATCAACATAAAAGTTAATTATTTTTCCTTCATTTCATTATTAAAAAAAAGTTTCTTGAAAAAAGTGAATATTTTATCCTATTTGAAGCCAACACAGTAAAGTAGCACGCGGGCTTGTTAGATAGTTCTAATTGCGCTTGCACCTGGTAGTACCATTTATGCTTTTTATTTAATATGCCTTATTTCCTTGATATCGCAATTTTATTATTCCTTATTCCCTCGTCGGGGGTAAGATTTCGAGTGAATCAAGGGCATTTTACTTCCACTATGTAATTTTCTATTAGCCGAATTGCCAAATATGGGAACACTTTTGAAATAAATAAATTTATTTATTTACTATATTATAAAGAGTGGCAAGAGCTTCATCATCTTTGTCAATTCCATTTGGGTGTTTTGAGTTGATTGGAGAACAATATATTACAATTTGTGTAAGGCAATCCTTTACATACTTCGCCGAAGTTTTCAGCTGTTTTTGCTTGCGGATTTCGTTTCTTAGCTCTATTTTGAATGCTAATCGGGGACCAGGGTAATAAAAGTTTTTAGCACTGGGTAGTATAGGCATTTTACTATTTTAATCAATTTTTACAATTAGTGGATAGCTCACAAAAGTTGACACTGCACCGAACGCAGACGATCGTTTCGGAGTCCAATCCCTCATCTATGCCGTGTCTACGTACGAACCATCCAACTAATTGTTATAAAGAGTTACTCAAGAGGGTCGAGTAAAGTGCGAGAGGTATTTAATTTTTTGAAGTCAATTGATGGCATAACGAGAAGATTATTGGTAATTAAATTTCACACCAACTGCACACACAAAGCTATGTACCGAATTATTAATCTGAATTTTTAAAGATGTTTACCAAATTATAATTTTGGGAATTTTTTGCATGCTGTTAAACAACAGTCAATAAGTTTGGCTATGATGGAGTTGACTCTTCAACAGGATTGTTTTTTATTTACTCGTCTATGATCCATTTTAACAACAAAGAAACACATACATACATTGAACAAAATATTAAAAAAAAACCCTGTGAAATCTCCATGTTTCACGTCGAATTTGCCCTATAACAATTAGCAAATCTGATTTCAGTTATCTGAGCCAAAAGGGCAAAACTTCATTTGCTTATATCGACAGGGAGCAAGTGCACAATTTTTATGTTGATAGCTTGTGATTTTTTACTGCATTCGGTC
>JAUIMW010000015.1:0-39620 GCA_033557785.1 Enochrus cinctus | reverse complement strand
CAATATGAAAGCTATGGGTACGGTGCCATGTGGACACTAGAAAACCCCTACAAAATATTTAGTAAAATATATATATAAATAAAAACAATCTAAGCAGAGTTCTTTAAATACAAGATAATGGCATGGGTAAATTTTACAAAATACTAATGATTTCAATTTTATCGAATACCTAAACAATTTCAGACCAACGTTCACTCCATTTAAAGGATTCTCTGTTCATATTAGACTTTTAATCGATAACTGATGAATTAGATTGTGTTTGTACATTATATGATTTACAAAATATTAACATTAAAAGAATTATAAAATTTTCTGAGATTGGATACCTGAGGATATTTTATTAGGTGAAAGCACACTCAGATTTGATGGTAATGAAAGGGAGCCCTTTTAAAGAAGAGGAGGTGATGGTGGGAGTGTCCTAAACATAGTCAACTAAGTCAGATCCTCATTGAAGGTTTAAGTTTCTGTAAAAGTACTTTTCCCACTTGCATTGTCTCGATTCTGAGAGTGCAACTCTTATGGAATTGTTTGCAAATATGTAAGAACTTAGATCAAGGAGATAAATGCTGTAATTGGGAAAATGAACAAATTACTAAAATAAATTATCATTACTACTAACAAAATTATATTTAAATGTTACAGAGCGAATTTAATCAGAATTCTTCTTCAGAATTATTCTTGGTCTATTAGTCAATTCATGAATTGGAGAATAAAACCTCAAACAATATATTTTTATTCATACTGGTATTTCCACTTTCTAAATTTTATGAGGCTTACTCTTTTTATTATTCACATAATGTTATGTTTGTTGAGAAATTGCTACAGCAAATTTTTAGGATTACAAAAATGTATATATGAACTCCTATAGATTGTTAAATACAAAATATTTTTATGTTTGGGTGTACTTACATTTTTGAACTTTTAAGATACACTTGAGGAACACATTTCAATTTGTTTTTTAATTTCTTTGCATGAAAAAATATATTATTGATGCTTAGTGATATATGTTAGCAGTTAGTGAAAAAAGTACATTTGATTAGCGCTGCCAAAAAAATTGATAAAAAAAGAAATTTCATTTATTTATTAATAGAAATGGAACAATTTAAACACAATGCATGTAAAGAAAAATATAAACCTGCAAAAATTGTACCTCTAAATATTTAGATTTTTTGCTATTTATTACAACAAAATTCCACTATGGGTGGGTATAACAAGTAGGATTTTTCTTTAATAAAAACATCTTATCTTTTAGGAATTATTTATTAGTCAATTGATATAATAATACTTGCTATTATTAGGCTACGAGCATTCATTAATCTAGACGTTTATAGATATCGTTTTGAAAAATGGGTTAGAATGTGTCTGTTAATGTAACTTTGGGTAGTTTTTCTAATTAAGTATTTTTGTAGCATTAAAAATGTAATTAAAAAAAATCACTAGGTATTTTTCCATTATACTGGTTACAGGCTCTCAGAATTTGTCTAGTATTTTTTGTAGTAAAAATTCACTATCAGCAAAAAACTGTCTCGTGAAGAAGGGTCTCTTTGAAAGTTTACTAATAAACCTCCAATCAAAGTCAAACAATTGTTTTGCCTTCAATATTACATGCAATATTTCAAATCTACTCATTAATGAAATTTATACATCATTATTCTGATCAAATGTGTTTAACTTGGTCAATTGAAAGAACATAAATATCCTAAAAGAAATCATCATACTGTTGAATTTTTTCCTTTTATTATTAAAATCCAAATCAATTAGAAACAAGATATTTATTTAACTACATGAAACTGATTTTTCATTTCAACTGTGAAGGTTAATGGCAGTTTAAACTTTCAAAATCATAAAATAAATTTCAGAAAGTCAAAAACAAACAAAACTGAAATGATTACCTACTTTTTATTACATTGGGATTATATATTTATTATCTATTTCTCCTAAATATGTAATGACAGGACAAGAGTTCTGTCACATACATATAAATGCTGCATCTACGTACTGTGTATTGATGTTAATTTAATGTTCTAATATACTTTAGTGTTAATTATTTATACAAAAACTACATTGTTAAACGTTTTTTTTAACTTTTATATATTGTTTTATTTATACTGTACATCATAAAGTATTTTGATGATTAATATATATTACTCTATGGTAAGTTTTAAAAATAATTTTTGTATTCTTGCATCGTTTTGTTTTTAGTGTGAATCTATAATTAAAAAACAATTACAATTTTAGTTGTCGTAATATTAAAAGTCTAGTTCAAAAATTATTAAATAATAAAAAAATAAAAAGGAAAATCAAATTGCTGAAAAGCAATTAGTGTACCAATGAACATTAAAATTTTGCTTTGTTCTAATTTTATTATTTGTAATTGATCTACACTGCTTAAAATATTAGAAAATCTTTTTTTGTCGTATAAGTATTATGTTTACCATTATTACGTTTCTCTGTCTACTCTTAACAAAATATTGGGGGAATGATGGCACAGGCCTATAAGTTGATCATGCACAGTGAAAGTGTGCTTAACACCTGTCATGCTAATAGTCTAAGGCTCATACTTTCCTAGCCCATTTAAACATGGCTACTTTAATCATTGTTTTAACAATGATTAATCACTGCTTAACATAAACAAGGGAGTTGAAAAAAGTGGGATATGATTTTTAAATTGACTCCACAATGATTTTGAATATTATTAACTTGACAAAACATATTTCTGTCACTGTCTGAACTTGACTATGGCTGTTATTATATTAAGAATAATTTAAACTATATTTCACTTCATGCTAATTACATAAAAAATAATTTACAAGAATACCAAAATATCACCTTTTAATTTTCAACAGTGTATTTGAAAATAGACATTTAATAAAAATTTAAATAATTGTTGAATATGTTTCCAATTGCATTATAGAGTAAAGTATGATTTTTGTGGGATATGAATTATGTAAAATAATGGTATAAATAGTAGTATGTATAAGGTGTAGACGAATATTTTTATTTATAAAATAGCAAGATAACAATTAACAAAAGGTTACTGTATAAATGACTCTGATAGAATTAATATCAGTGTGAATTTTAGTTTATTGTTTTGAAATATTTATTAAATCTATCAGCATCATGCAGTATAGGGATAATATTTCTAGTGTTTCTTGAACCATTATATTTAGACAATTTATAATTTAAAATAAATATTACTAAGAATACACTAGCTTAAATAAAATTTATATTCAAATTTGAGCCAAGAAACACCAATATAGGCATTAAAACACGTAGGTATTGTAATACTATCATCCATTTTATTAAAACCCAAATTTATACAGCTTCGTTACTTACTAAATCATGAATGTAAAAAGAACACAAGCAAAATTAATTAAGTGATTACTTAAAAATATTTACAATAAGATAACAATACCGTGGTGAGCTGGTCTCAGACCAGGACGCGATAGAGTATAGAAAATAGGGCTCTACATAAGCAGACCTCCACTGTGGCACAAGTAACGAAACAGAATCCTGCCCGTGCTGCTCTACACAGTACCATTTGCAATTATATAATACTAAACTATATACAAAGAAATGTAATAATGAAATGTCAAACGTTTACAATCGTGATTAGTTTAGTCATGTGTATTGAGCACGACTGGTATTACACTTAACACGATATAACAACACAGTTACAACTCTAGCTAACCTAAGTGTTGAAAGCCTAAATAATACTACCTCGTTCATTCACATCGACACTACATAATAATGCTAGGGAGCCCGAACGACCGCAAGCAACAACTAACACTGCAGCGCCCGCACGGGTTCACAACAACGGACTGAACAGACTGACAGCACTAAGGCAACTGTTTTCAACTGGAATGTATGAAAACACTATTGCATCTACTGGATACCTCGACAGTGTGTTGCTTGAGATTCAGACTGTCACAAGACCGATAATTTAACTTGAATGTTTTATTATAGCTAATTCGTGCGGATGTGACGCCCATCCCAGACAACTCATAACGACTGGTAAACAGATTTAACAATAAAACAATATATATTAAATATATAGGAGTGCGTCACTTTCGCACGTTACTTATATTAAAACTGCATAAGCAGCAAATTTACTAGAAGTAGCAACAGGATTTGTACAACATATCGATAGGGAACGACATCGTTTATAACTTTATTGTGCATTTCGATAGAACCCATATATGCATAGACATGTATTTGAAGCAGCCAAAGTGTGCAACTAAGTGCACCAAAATGTATGTTGGAACGAAATCTTTCCTATCGAAAAAACTATGTGACCTGCGTCCAGTGTACGCAGTGCCATAGTGGCAGTACGCTGGGATTGCGTTTAATAATACGTCTCTTGTTCTAACCATCCTCCTGGATTACGCCGCAAGTAGAAACGTCTGGTTTCATCATAAATGAAGATGGATAACATGAATGGCAGAGCAGGTAACCACCATACGAATCTGAAATAGAAAATTAAATTTATCGGAAATTCTAAAAGCTTAACAGATTTAAAGTTTGTAGCTTTGTTCAAAAGCACTGCTCATTATCGGTCAAATAATACTACACCATTTAAAAAATTTTTTTAAACAATTCAACAGTGCAAAAGGAACAGAACTTATTATTTGTTTTTTCTAAATACTTACTTGAGTGGGAACATACGTAATCCTTTGTCCATTCCAGGAGTATATGACAAGAAGGCAGCAAGTGCAGTTTCAAATATTAAACCGAAGTTCAAAGCCCAGTTACGCATTCCTTGATGAACGATGGAATTACGACGTGTCTTACAGATGATCAAATCAGCCCATTGCACAACAACAATGGATACGAAGAAAGCGGTGTGACAGGTATATTCAAGTGTCTTTCTGTCTCTGTAGGTCTGTAAAAACATTTAAAATTATAGAATTTTTAAATTATATACAGTTCAATGTTTACCATTTGGAGTTCATGTCATTGATTTCCAGGGTAATTTCCGACAAAAATGTATGACATACGTCTTTACTCTGATGTCTAAGATAATAAATGCTGTCATGTCATTGTCAATGTCGTATGTTATGCATTTATGTCAATTTATTTTAAATTGCTGATCGGTTTTATAAAATACATTTATTTAGAATAAATATCAACAGTTTTATTAATGTGAAATAAAAATCATGAAACAAAGAAAGATCTGACATATCAATGTCGTTATCGAAAACATGTGTCAAAAGTCCACATGGTACCCTACTGAATATGACGTCATCCATAAAATTTGACACTAAAATTCGTTTTTTTGATGACGTGAACGCCAAGTGGTAAAAATTCGACTATATAAATTCATTTATCTTTGCAAATATATATTTGAAATACCAAATTTAATTTTTATAACAGTAATTTTTATAATGTAATAAACTTACCCATTCTTGGCCATATGAATCTGTAAGATCATTTACAGCTTTGGAATCCCATTGTTTACGAATACCAAAGAGCTTCATAGGTAAGAATCCATTTTCAGCCATGATAACAAAGTACACGAAGAATCCAGCTGCAGCCTGGATCATACCAATCTGACCGTATGCCATCGAAATTAACCTATATCAAACACAGTGCAAAACTTAGTATATTTCTTCATTTAAAAAGTTGAAACAATTATTTTGAACTTATTACTGTTAATTGCTTATGTTCGAGCAATTTTTTCAAACAAAATATTTACAAAATGCCAATTAGAATCAAACAAAACATTAATAATAAACTGCAACATAAATATCTATATTACGTTAAAGAAACAAAATTTATTAAAATTCATTTATGAATGCACATTTATTATTACAATTATGAACATAATATTAACAGTATAAAAAGTAGAATTATATAAACATAATTTAAAAAATAATGAATTATATAGTTCAAAATAATTGTAAATACTTACAACATCCACCATTGCATGCTAGTTTATGTTAGCGCAGTTACATAATATACATGCAATATTGTACACGTGTTTCCCATATATTGGTTTAACATATACATATATACACTAAATAATGCACTCACCCTTGTCAGAAAGTAATAACTATTTTGTTATTAGTTTCTGATGAGCAACAAATTATTCAGTGATTAACATTTAACATATAAAGCGTTTGTTACTTCTGCTTGGGTAGTTAGGTTCATTTTAAGGGGAGAGATCTATGGGGAGTCTGTATGGTTCTTTGAAATTTGTGTCAGTAGATAAAGAAAATTCTACTTGTAGTTTGTCTATCTACAAAGAGTTTTCCTAATCAGAATGTTACTGTGCCAAAACTAAATTTGAAAATTTGAAATCTAGTGCAGAAATCATAAAATACAGTTTGAAGATTAGATTTAAATTGAAAAATGCATTTTTTTAAAAATTAAATCTCTATATCTACTGAACTAAGCCATAGTACTATGTTCATTTTCTGAAATGAAATAATTATTAAGATTTACTAAAGGCCAAAACGTACATATTATAATTAATCAAATACAAATTTCAAATGTAAATATTTTTTTCAATTCATAATAAAAAATGAACTTTCTAGGTTAGTTCAAATGGCAAATTTTATTAACATAATAAAAAAATCTAATAGGTTATAAAAAAATTCAGTTTTGCTTAATTTTCTAGTCTATTAATTTTCCTTAAAAAACTAATTATTAAAAACAAAACAAAAAAATTGAAACTTCCAAAGAAGCATACATAAGGAAGTAAAAGGCATGCAAGTCTCTTTTAATAATTTAAACTAAAATATTTAATCCTTTCATATGCATTAAAATTACTACAAATCGTCTTATATCAACGAAACAAAATAAAACTGGAAACACTACTGTGTTAAAACACAGCTATAGCAGATAATCGGCTAGTGCTTCTACTAGTGCACTACTAGTATCACACCAAACTACACCTCGGCCATTAAAAAACAAGAAAAAAAGGATAAAAAGTAGATTCAAAAAATCAAACTCGAGAACATCATAACACTATTCTAGAAAAAAAACTTTCGAAGATTACGGTCATGTAGAAGTTGTTACTTTATGAGAAATGAATTTAAATAAACGAATGAATATAAATGTAACTGTTAATCTGATGTAAATATTCTAAGCTACCAATTAAAAATACTTTGAAAGGATTTAAGCTATGAAAATTTGAAAGAAATAATATCTAGGGCTACAGTAGTGTTAAGATAGTAAGAGCAAGGAGTTAACTCAATTATATGATGGTGTAGATCGCTAGAAATATATATAATTATATATTTTGTTTTAACAAAATAATAAATTGTAAAAGAGAACATGCTTTTGATGTCATTTTTATATATTGTACATTTTTAAATTGTTATAGCACTAAAAATCAGTTAAGCCATTCTTTATTTTAATTATAAGCATGTTTTTTTTAGAATGATAATATTTTAGCTATATTAACATCTCAAAAATTATCATTTGCGAAAGTTATTTTAATTTATTGATATTTTCAAAATATTAGCCAATACATTATCATTGAATATAAATATCTATTTTAGTTTCAACTGACTTTATGTATTATCTAAAACATTTAAAAAAATATTCTGGTGTTTTCTCTCTTAACTATGATTTGTAACAAGTGACAATACGTGTCATACAACACATTGCTTAAACAAAACAAACATTAATTACAAAGTGAGTTGTCTAATAACAACATAACACGCGGTGCCGAGGTTGTTTGTGTGGTGCGATAGCCGTGAACGACACCGCTGCAGCGACCCACCTTCGGTTAACCAAGTTGTCCCTATAGGGGTCGCGCGGCTGGCGTTTCATAATGTCCGACTCCGGGGCTTCATAAGCCAGAGAAATAGCAGGCACCTATATAGTGGCCGGCGCAATACATACAGTTAGTAGTGAGAAAATGACATGCATAAGTTAATAACCTGTAGAGAAGTATGTGTGGGGAATTTCATATAAGGGAAATTTTGGTTTTGCTGAGAAGCTTGTGCAGAATGAATGAAAGTGCAGGGTTACAGTCGAAAAACTTACCTCCCTACTGAACGACACACTGTTTATACATAACTTCTGTCTTTTTTTTGTTAGAAGATATAGCAAAAAAGCATAAGCCTTTTTTAAGCGAAAAAATGTGATGTGTCACCTCATATTTTAATAGATAAACACAAGTAAAAATGAATTAAAATTAATCTAAACTTACTTAGTACTTAGAAATTATTTTGTTATTAAAATATGAGGATAAGATATTATGTATAAACTTTCATATGATAGAAAGGGAACCACAACGACATGATGATGGAAAAGGAAAAATGCAGGCTCAGATTAAGGTCAGCAGAAGTTCGCGTACGCATGGCATACGACCGGATACATCGAATGATGCAACCGTTCGACAGATACAGTCCGATCCACCAAATATAGAGAACACGAGACATGGCTATTACCTTTCGTTGACCAGTTTATCTGTGAAAGGGTTTCTAGGTCGTCTCTTCATTATATCAGACTCTGCTTCCTCATATGCCAAGGAAATGGCGGGGACCTGAGCGCGGCCAAACAAATACACGTCAAAACAAAAAAAAATATGGGAACAATGGGGGCCATGATTGGGGAACACTTAAAAGCTAGCACTGCTACTTGACTTGCCTAAGTCTAATTAACTATTGTAGATGTGCTTTATCGAAAAAAATTGTCAAAAATATTTTTAAAAAAATACAAAAAATATTCATGAAATATTACTGAAATAAAATCAAAAACAGTGGAAAATATATGTATGATTAAAAAAGTACTTTACTGCAAATAAAACTAAACAATATTTTTTAACGAGCTCTAATATTTATATTGTAAAAAATATGATACTTATTTAAACTAAAAAATATTCAATTTATTAAAAAGCCCTGTTTTTAACATATTTGTTTTAATTTTTTAGTGTTAGTTTTATTTTTAATCAGCAATATTTTATTTTTTTTTATTCTTTAAAGTTCTTATTCAAAATGAATTCAATAAGTACCTTATTCATAAAATGATTTTAAAAAAGCTTTTCATCAATTTTATCAAACTAGCCATTAAGAAATTTGTTTTGCAAGTAGTGAACAATGGGGTTATGTAAAACTATTGTATTTGGTTGATAATTGTAAATAGAATCCTAAAATAATTATATGCAAAATAGTATATTATTTAAGTTTAAAATTAAAATAATTAGGAACAGAACCATAATTAATTTTATGATTTTAGAATTGCTATACAAAAAAAAAAAATACACATCTATTCTAAATCTACTCCAGACTAAGACTATGTCAGGCAAGCTGTGCTAAGCAAGGGCAACTACGCAACTTTTGCTGTGATATAGGATGGGACTGTGTATGTGTTAGTTTGTTTTCTATATATTGTAAAAATCACTACACCAAACACCCATCTAATGACTATTTTGATTCGGTAACAAACTTTCGTCAATATCTTCAACGAAAGTTTGCTCATAATCGCAAAAAGTATATGCTTTTCCAAAATCATTAATTTTTTAAAAATGCATTACTTTTTGCTCTAGTATTAGTACATTTGAATTAGTAGTTAACCCTGATTAATATTTATTTACATAAACAATCATTCTGAAAAAAGTATTAATACTTTTGTCAAAATGAATTGGATTAAACACATGGCATTAACCGTTAAATACAATGTTACCAAAATTACTTTATGGTTATTTAGTTATTTATTTACGACATTATTAAAACATGTAGTACCCATGCATTGTATTCTTTGTTAATTTGTGAATTTAAACCACCGCAGGCATCACACCAGTCTGTTAATAACTACCTATTTAGTTATATGAATAACCTTCATTAAATTGTTAGTTTTTAATAATATAAAATTTTAATGCACCTAGAATTTACTAATTTGTCGGTGTACGGATTTCTTGGTGGTCTCTTCATTATATCAGCTTCAGCTTCTTCATACGCCAATGAAATAGCAGGTACCTAAATTTCATATAATTGTCTTTACTTAGTAATTTATGTTTTTTATAAACCTAGCTTTAATATTAATATTATTGTAATTTACTTTTGTTTCAGTCCGAATAGTCAGTCCGCTTAGGGAGGGTAGGTATGGCAGTAATTTTTTTTAGCAGCATCATTAAATTAAAATTTTACCTAAACTGAGTAAAATCTTTGTTTCATTGCTAAGAAATTCCAATTTGTAAATAAACTTTATCAAATAAAACTTGCAGAAACAAAAAATTTAAAAGATTTTACCCAGCAAAAATAGCTCTATTTCTAATAAAATGCCCAAATAATAATATAAAATAAATGTTTTAAAATCAATAAAATAGGTGGATATTAAGCCTACTAGTAAGGAGCAAATAATTTTAATAAAATATTTACTTATCATTTTAAACGTACCTGTTTTTTTTTTGTAATTTTAATGAGAACCGTAACCTTTCGAACAATATCAATTAAACTACATTAAATGATGCATTTCTATGAACGTAAAGAAATGCATAAAAGTGGTAACTTTTCAAAACCGAGCCTACATGTGCAAAAATTATAACAAAATTTAACTACATGCTGATCTGTTGCCAGGTCTGTAAATGTGTACCTTTCGTTAACTAATTTGTCGCCGAAAGGATCACGGGGTCGTCTTTTCATGATATCTGATTCTGCTTTTTCGTATGCAAGTGATATAGCTGGTACCTGGTACATAATTCTTATGAATTAATTATACCAAAATTTATAAGCAAATATTGATCTTAAAAAATTTATATCTGGTATTGATGCCTTAGTGTTAAAATTTAGGTCACAGAAAATTCAAAAATTAAAGTAAAACTCACCATGTCAGTTCCAAGATCGATGCACAGGATGGTTACAGTTCCAAGGGGTAATGGAATATCACATAAGATAAAAGCAAGGAAAGGTGAAATTTCGGGAATGTTGGAAGTCAAGGTGTAGGCAATAGATTTCTTTAAGTTGTCGAAAATCAAACGTCCTTCTTCTACTCCAGTAACGATTGAAGCAAAGTTATCATCGAGGAGAATCATATCAGCTGCTTGTTTAGATACGTCTGAACCAGCAATACCCATAGCAACACCAATGTCAGCTTTCTTTAATGCTGGAGAATCGTTTACACCATCACCTAGAAGTAAACAATATTTTAATTTAAAACCTGAAAATGAAGTATTCATTGACAAAGATTATTAAAAAAAATCTCAACATTATAAAAGATTGATTTTATTGTAAGAAATATATTACTTAATTTTTCTAGATGTATGTATCTGAGGATATTATATTTACTTACCAGTTACAGCCACAATAGCTCCCATCCTCTGGCAACCTTCCACAATAATCAGCTTCTGTTGTGGAGAAGTTCTGGCAAATACGATTTCTGTATGGTATCTCAAAACTTCATCAAGTTGATCAGATGACAAATCTCTCAAATCAGATCCATGGATAACAGCAGCTTTAGCTTCACGTGGGTTAACTTCAGAAACAGGAATGTTCAATCTTTGTGCTATATCTTCAACAGTTTCGTTTCCTTCAGAAATAATTCCTACAGACTTAGCAATAGCCTTTGCAGTAATAGGGTGATCACCAGTAACCATAATAACTTTAATACCAGCGCTTCTGCATTTGGCTACAGCATCGGGTACAGCAGCACGAGGAGGATCAATCATAGACATAAGTCCTACAAAACGAAGTCCTTCTAGTGGGAAGTTTGGATCATCGCAATTGAATTTGTATCCAAGAGGGAATTTATCAGTGGGTAGCATAAAATCACAGAAACCAAGTACACGTTCACCCAAACCTCCAAGTTCCAAATATGCATTGTTAAATGCTTCTTTCATCTCTTCATCTAATACTTTTTCTTTGCCACAGATAAATATAGTGTTACATCTTTCCAAGATTCTTTCAGGAGCTCCTTTCATGACTAAAACATGACGAGGGTCATTGGGATCTTCATTTTCGTGAACTGATACTTGATATTTGTTCGTTGAGTTGAATGGAACTTCACAGACTTTTTTGTTCTTTTTCCTAATTGACATGACATCACCTAAAGCGAGTTCCATACATTTGAGAAGAGCAGCTTCTGAAGCATCACCGTTGACTTCTCTCTTAAGAATTGGTACGCCATCTTGACCAGCTTTGAATTCAGCACGATTGCAAAGGGTTGCGATTCGAGAAAGTGCTTTAAATCCAGGGCTTGTACGATCATATTGAACACCAGATTGATCTTCAGTAGTATCAGCTTCAATGATTTGGTTGTCAAACCACATGTGAGCGACAGTCATACGATTTTGAGTTAAGGTACCGGTCTTATCTGAGCAGATGGTGCTGGTAGATCCAAGGGTTTCTACAGCTTCCAAATTCTTAACCAAGCAGTTTTTGGAGGCCATTCTTTTGGCTGTTAATGTAAGACATACTGTTACAGTAGCTAACAGACCTTCAGGTACATTGGCTACAATGATACCAATTAAGAAAATAACAGCGTCAAGCCAGTGGTATCCAAGAATAAATGCAATTAGAAAGAATGTAACACCTAAGAATACAGCTACTCCAGTAATGAGTTGAATGAAGTGATGAATTTCTTTGGCGATTGGTGTTTCACCAGTGTCTAATCCTGATGCGAGACCAGCAATACGTCCCATCACTGTATTGTCACCACAACTGATCACAACACCTTTGGCAGTGCCTTCTACAGCATTAGTTGAAAAGAAAGCTAAATTTTTTGTTTCAAGAGGATTTTCGTGTGTAAATTCAGGACTCCTGCTTTGGGGTTCTGATTCACCAGTAAGTGATGAATTATCTACTTTGAAGCCCCTAGATTCAATAATTCGAATGTCTGCTGGAATTCTGTCACCAAATTTAACTTCTACTACATCTCCTAGTACCAAATCTTCTGCTCGAAGCGTTAACTTCTCTCCTTCTCTAAGTACTGTGGCAAATTGAGGTACCATGTTTTTAAACGACTCCATAATTTTGGAGCTCTTACTTTCTTGATAATATGAAAATATACCTAAAACAAACATATTCATTAATAATATAAAAATATGATTAAAAATTTCAATCGGCAATTCAAAAAAAATATTTGCTAAACAACAAT
The DNA here is from genome assembly GCA_033557785.1 of Enochrus cinctus. Lineage (NCBI taxonomy): Eukaryota > Metazoa > Arthropoda > Insecta > Coleoptera > Hydrophilidae > Enochrus > Enochrus cinctus. The sequence goes on along the minus strand of JAUIMW010000015.1, from coordinate 26,576 downwards.
TTCAAAAATTAATTCAATACTAAAGAAATATTTTTCATGTTTTTACTAAATCATATAAAAATTTTTTAATCAATATTATATTTATTTATAAAATAATTAAAAAAAATTAAAATGCAAATAAAACATACATATTTATATTAAGATTATTGCGGAATATCCAGCTACAATTGAAATTAACTAGTTATTTAATCTATCAAAGTACATATTTAAATCTGGATTCTACAAGATTGGATTAAATAAGATATTTCTAAATAAAAATACTGACCTGTAACGATAACAACGGCAGCTAATACGATGCCAAGATACAAGTTATCATCGGCTGGCTCTTCCACTGTTGAAGCCTGAATAGAGTAGGCAATAAAACAGAGGATAGCACCGATCCATAAAAGAAGGGCAAAACCTCCAAAGAGATTTTTACAAAACTTCACCCATTCGGGGGTTGTTTTAGGAGGTGTGAGTGCATTGGGTCCGTCCCGTTCCAGGTTTTCTTTTGCTTTTGCATGACTGAGGCCATTCTCGGGATGTGTTTGAAACCTTTGATATAATTCTTCTGGTGAGATTTTGTGGTAGTCAATGTCCAACTCTTGTTTCAATTCATCTAGATCATCTCCTTTTCTGGGTTTCTTTACGGGTTTCCTTCGTGACTATAACATAAATATATATGTTATTAAAAACTTTAAAAAATAATTAAATAAAAAAATAGTATGTCAATGCCTTTTTGTCTCCTGTAAGTAATAACTGATTTTTTGAAGCATGCAATTAAAAAGAGTTTTAATATAATTTCCATCTTTTGTGTTCTAGCAGTATAGATAAATTTTCATGAATAAATTATGGTTATAAGTATTTTCTTGATTAATTAAATTTTAATAGAGACGGGCGTATATTCTGTTTTATTAAAGGGCACATATTTATGAGAAGAATGAGGTAATTCATTAAAACAAGTAGTTAACCAAAATGGAAAATAAATTAAAAGTGAGATCTTTTGCTTTTAAATTAAAAGGGGTGTCTTTTTAGAGTGACCTTACATTAAATTGCCAAGTAAATAAACAATCATTACACCATTTTTTTTGTGGCTCGTATAATTAAAAAGTTTAATGGAAAATAGACAATTTTTTTAAAAGTTCTAATTATCATGTTGCCAAGTAAAAACATCGGCAGAGATCCAAATTTATTTAATTAAAGGTTGTGTCTCAAATAACACATGTTTATATATGTTTTTAAATATAAACTGAATATGTTCGCAATTACATAATATTCCGGTCACGCAAATAACCATTATAAAATAAGCACTTAGTTATCTACTTTTTTCAATTGGCACTTCTCATTATAAATCGCTTAATATTTAAATTTAACTTGACGCTAAATTAGTTATAAGTTAAAGTCTATATTTTGTTTTAAAGTGTATGAACTTAAAATTTGAGAATGACTTACGGTTTCGGTCATATTCGATCACTATCACCGTTTCGATAGAATTGCAGTAAATAACTGAAATATTAATCTCTAGTTATTTCAAATTTTATAATTTTCCAGATGTAGATAAAACAATTAATGCTCGATTAAGTTGGATTTGCATGAAATATTTAGATAATGAAAATTTAAAAAAAAATCATTTAGTAATCACATAAAAATTTAGTCATTAAAGCTGGGTTAACTGATTAGTTGAAATTGTGTACGCGTTTAGATTTTACTATAAATTCAGTCTCATCTTACTGATTTATCACGTAACATAATAAAATACTTTGCTACCGCGAATTTTACAACTGGAAGTGTTTCAGAAGATTTATAAGATGAAGATTAGGGATTGTAATACCGGTATAACGGTAAACCGAAAATAGGAAATTTCCCATCAATTTTACAAACAGAATTCTACGACTTTCCGCAACAATGTGAAATATTGCACAAAATAGTAAATTTATTTATTTTCTAATTAAATTTACTAATTAATGTTTTATAGCTAAGATTTTCAGGTTTACTTTTTATTGTTAAAAATATGCAAATATATTTAATAATTATACTTTTTATGCATGTAGTACTAGAATTAAGTGGTTTAGTTATTTTAAATAAATAATTTTAAATACCAGTATGAAATTTCTGAAACGTGATACTAGGTCAAAAATATATCTCCATTTGAAGAAGAAATAGTTGTCTGATGTTTTATATGTTCGTCATTTCTAAATTCATATAAAATTTTATTTACATTATTTTTTTACAATTAGTGCTGGGAAGTAAAAAAACGGTAATACATATATTTATTTTCAAAATACCGAAATATGGTGCTGCTTTTTTGGTTGATTTAAAAATAATTTGCATGACTACATAAATATAGTTGACAGGTCAGTGAATCTTCCAAATAGCTATATAATCCTTGCAAGTATGCAAGCATTAAACTGCTGTTTTAAGAGTCATTTTTTGTATTCAAAATAAAATAAATCATTTTAAATAAATTTACAATTTTCTTGAACATTATCTGTCTTCTCTGACAAAATTAATATGTAATAAATTAATTAAGATTTCTGTTGATGAATCGATCCAGCAGTTACTTATAACCGAAATTGTAAAAAAATCATTGATTGATCTATAAACTTATACTATTTCTGTGATCTATAATATATATAGTTCAGTGAAGGCATCACGTTTTCAATAGGGCTCGATATCGATAGAATAGGAAATATATTAATTGAGAAAAAAATCAGCGGATTTAAAGTTGGAACAGAATGTGATGGTTTAAAAAATTGTGTGTCCGTCTGTTTTAATGTTTGCTACCACGGTTTCATAACAACTACTCAACCGATTTTTATCGAATTTAGGAATTTCACAATTTCGCATAATGAAGAATATGAACATAATAGGCATTTCATTTTAAATGATTGAATACATAATGATCATCCATACCAACTTAACAGTTATTTAACATTTTAACCAATAAGTATTTGCAATACCTGTGATATTAATATTCAAATTTTATTTTATTTAAAAAAATTTTTTCTACAAATATAATTATTTATTTCATACATGACTACTTTTCCTACATTGATTGATAGCTCAGTAAAAATTGGTATTATGGTTAATAAAATAGTATAACGAATTATTGATACAATGACAATGCTTAATAGTAAGTAGTTATGATAAAACTAAACGTATAAAAAATTTCACAATTTCTTATAATGAATATAATTATAATATGAACAAAACAGGCATTTCATTTAGAATGATTGGATAAATAACGATCATCAAAACCAACTTTACAGTTATTTAACATTGTAACCAATAAGTATTTTCAATATCAAATAAGAAAACGAGGTCGTAAGCCTTGTTCATTATGTATTATTCAAACAAATTGTTTCAAGGCCCATTAATTACAAAAAGCATATAGAAACTTAAGAGAAAATTGTGCTTGGCGATTACGGGCATCGATTATATCAAGTACGTTAACCAGTAATTTGTCATTTGCTTACGGATTATGCTGTAGGCGCTCTGTGTGACAAGTTCCTAATTATCAGCATTAATATAATGCACATAAATCGATATCCGTAAGATTACTTCAGTTTTAACCAGAAATTAATTAGAAAATGGCGGGCTGACGTTACTTTGTTTTCAAGTGAATATATTATGTAAAAATGAAGTTTAGTAGCTGTAGGAAACCAATCAAGCTTTGAGAACAATTACAATATTTTTTTTTGTTATAAAATATATTTTCATAATTTTATGCAAAAATATTTATATAATTTTAATGAGTATAGTGTTACTACGTCATCAACTTAAAGTAAGCTTTTATAGAAAATAAACAAAGGCCATAAGGTAATTAGTTGTGTAGTCAATGACAATTATAATGTGAAGTAGATATTGATCGGTTTGAAAAGGCTTTGTTTTTTATTATTCAAGCCGTCGCAGGTACACCTACATACGATAAAAATGCCACCCGGCGAGCTTTATTATCGCAAAGTCAATTTAAAAGGGAAAAATCTCCATACATGTGAAAATTTTTATACCTTTGGGTTCCAGAGCGACCTAAATTATTTTGAAATTCAGTATTATGCATTCGAGCGGATCGATATCAGAGGCCGCACGTGGTAGGGGTGTGTCTTTCCAAATATCGTGGAAATCCTCGACTATATATGAATTTTAAATCGTTTTCACGAAAAGCTTTGATACTTACAATTTTAAAATAGGCTTTGCACTACGAGTGTTCGTATAATGTGGAAAAATGTAGCGGAGTTGTAAATAAATTATACGAGTAAATATAGAATTGGCTCAATAATTAGCAAATTGATTTAAATATAGCTAATTTAAACGGACTTTTTATTTACGACTCCTGTTGCCAAGTCAAACAATTTAAATTTCAGCAAATTGTGAGTTTTATTGCTTCTTTATAGACGTAACGTCTCGTTTTCTCTGCGGTATTTTTTATTGTTTTTTGCTGGAATGCAAAATTCTCGAAAACAATAACTTTGAATAATTAATGATACATCGTGTTTATTATCATGCGATATGATATTCTTGAAGGGGAAAAGACGTCATTTCATTCGAAAATTACAGTTATACACAGTGTAAGAAGAATCATTTGCATAAACCAGTTTAAGGTGGTCGATAATTCTAGAACTTGACTTCTGATTCGTTTTCGTAGCTTCGTGAATGATTTAGGGGACATTTTGTGTATTGATTCAACAAGCCATATATGGCAATAATTTAATAGACGAACTTCTTAAAAAAACTTATTGGTTGTAAAAACACGTTATTTATTGGCGGTATTATTTTTAAATACTACATAATAAAACTAAATTGTCACAAACTAATTTGTCATTTCCGATGTTTGTACACAAAAGACTTTTTAAACGCAATTTTCAGTTCGTGTTGTTGCCATCCAAATTTATTTCGTAAATAGGTTTATTATCAACGATTCTCCCATTGTTAAGTGCATTTAAAGTTAATCCTTTATCACGTTATATTATTTTTAGTAATTTTACATAAAGGAAATTTATATGTTATTTTTAAACCATCATCATTTTATAAAACAATACATATTTATTTTGCTTGTGTAAAAAAAGGACAGTTAAATGTAATATAACATTAAAACTCAACTCCTAAAAAACACAAAAACACTCGTTAGGCAAAAGCATGCAAAATCTTAATTTTCTATGTTTTAAAATTTACCATTTTCTGGAGACCCAGGTACTCTGAAAAGTATATGCCAATGGGAAACAACATTTTTTTTTTGATAAATTTCGTATAAAAATATAAATCCAACAAAAAATATTATATTTTGGGTGTTTGCAAGAATTGGATGATTTATTGTAGGAATTATATATAATTGGTTGGTTGAATGTAATAATAAAACTTTTTTATAAAACAATTCAATATAAAAGATGTATACAAAAATAAAAAAGTGCTATGGTGCAAATGTTGAAATTATAAATATAATATTGTAAAATATGGCGTAAAGAAGTAGTGCCCATCCACCATCAGAAAGAAAATTGTGCCCCAAGTAAAAAAAAATAAATAAATAAAACCTGTGTTTTGGGAATATACCTTTGCTCTACCATCAGCTGTTTTGTTGTCGTCATAATTGGACGGAATCGTTGCCACTCGGTATGAGTCAGAGCGTCCGTGCTGTAACATAAGCCAACTACTGCTAACAAACATGTAACAAGCATAAATAAAAAAGAAAACCATTCACACAACGCATAATAAGCATTTTGCCACACATTTGCATAACAACGTAACATTACCGTTAAGAATTTATCCACTCGTGGAGAAATATTGCTTTTCAATATTGCCCTTCCGAAGTCACCAGTAAAGTTTTGAAACGTACCGATTTAAGTCTATATCAAAGTCAAATATGAAGAAATTTCGCATTTGATAATAAATTTTCCGTCCCAAATATGATAGGTATTCAATCTAGTTCAAAGGTGAACTCTAGAAGGTTACGGAAGGGAGGTAATAAAATTTGAGTTAGCTAACAAAGTAAGGGTTGCCGTAGTATAAAGTTTCCAAAATTATAGGCAAGTTGCTGTGAAAGGATTAAATTGCTCCAAGAATACCCTGGCCGACGTATACCATCAATTCATAGCCCGTTATCAAATTATTGTTCGTCATCCACTCGATCTGAAATTTATTGCTCCAATATTCAATAATAGTAGCTTTGATATCCCAAATTTAAGTGAATTTAAGGTTCGCGTATAAGTTTTGTAAAATTGGCAACCGAATTCACTAAAGAATGTCATAGCTATTGCATTAGCGAAATGAATACACAACTATTATTATTCTATTGGCTAATACTCTCACAAATTAATAAACACAATATTTCTCCCTGTTTACTGACAACTAAAAATAAAACCTTCGGGTATAATGTGGTAACATTAAAATAGGGATGAATAATTAATTAAAAAAAAAACACATTTTATTAATTAATATCAGCAAAACACAAGCGACAGAAAACATACATACACACGCTTACAAAGAAGCTTTCCGAAGTTGTGCCAAGGTTATAAATAAGTTCCTTTCAGTTGGATATTCAACATTGAGACATCCAAAACAAACTTACCTGTGTACAAATAGATAGTTCAAGTCTACGTACGAAAAATATTTGATACCAAGGTCACCATATCTTTGATTACGACGTACTCTACAATTGGTGCGTTTACATACCTCTGAACAAATGAGCAAGATGCATTCGTTCACTGAACGTTATGTAAACGAACTTATCTTAAAAACAACATAATTTGTAAGATGAGGAGTTGAATGGCAGTTATGATAATTTTTTTTGCATCACACGTTGTTATCCTTACGGGTATAGTTAAATAATGAATTGCGATTTTAATACAGCACGAAATTCTATTAATAACAATTCGAATTATTTTCGCAGGCGAAGAGTAATGAAGACTTATAAACAACATATTAGTCACAGATATTGTTTAACATAAATTACAACTGCGTGAAGTGTTGATTTTCTTTTATGTTTGTGCCGAACTGCGCCGATGTAAATATGCTGCAATGTAAATATAATTTTACCAAGCGAATTATTGTAAAGGGTGATTCACGCTCTATTGTTATCTAATCAATGAATGTCCTTCATGAATCGAAAATTTAAAGTTGCATTTCTGCTTTTGTGGGCGGTTTGTTATTGGATGTGTTGAACTGTGTACTTTTAAGTTTTGTAAACATTTATCTTAAATGTTTTAAGTCAGAGAATTGGTAATGATCAATGCCTGGTATTTATTTTCACAACTTAAGTAATTCCAATGAGGATCTGTAATTAAAAGTTTGGAGTTGTTTTAATTGAACTAATAATATTTTTCTTTTTTTCGTTTTTGGATTATACAAAAGTCCATCCATTAGCAAATATGAATAAATGGCAGAGAAAACTAAATCGAAACAACGGTATTAACCTAAACCGAAGGAATGCGAAAAGGGCAAAATACGTAAAATTTCATTTTTGTACCGATTAGAAACTAATGAAATATTCGCTTTTAATCAGTGACAAACTGCGAGTAATTTCGGAACTATTGCAGTTTGTTAAATAAATAAACTCACTCTACAGATGGCAGGTATAAATTTACTAAACCTTTAATTGAATGCAAATTCGCAAACTCCAATTCAAACATAAAACTCGATTGCACCGGGCAAGATTAAGATCGATCCTATTTTACCAGAGTTAACTAGTTTCCCTTTGCTTTGCATAAAATTAACTTTGTTAACGGACTGCATATTTCCATATTTGATTAGTTTTCCTCCATTGTCCGAGATTGCTTTCGATTTACAGGATAATTTATCCACGAAATTCAAATTCCAAAAAATCAAATTACCTTCATTACTGAAAAAAATCGCTTTATTCATTTCTATAAATCTTAGGTAGGGCCCAGGAAAAGTAATTTAGGTACGTTTCTTCTATTTCGAGTTTGAGAATTTCGTTCTAAATATCATTTTCCATTCATGATGAACGATGTTATTTATGAATAAATGGTGCGTTTCCTCGGCGCTTGTTTTGGAATGCGCCTCTTGGGGCGCCCTGTATCAGTAACGCTAACTATTATACTTTCATGCGCATTTGGGTCATTTTTTGTTTTTTATCCCATTGCTTAACTGGATAAACTTGAAATAATGTTAACGACTCGACTGTTCAAAACAGAAAATAGGTCGGTCGGAGCGCTCCGCTAGATTTATTTCAACAATATGTTTTCTTGGATATCCATTAACATTCTCGTTTTACTATTCATTGCTATCAAGGAAAAAATCGCGAAGGGCATTTACAAATTTAATTGTAATTGCTTTCGCGTTTATCCTCCACCTTAATATGGTTTTTTGTTTGCAGTTCGTTAACTTGAGCGTTTTACGTTTAAAAAGGAAAAAAAAAGGTAAAACGTTATGTGAAGTAGTTAAATTTTTACGTGACTTAGTAATCATTTCACGCTTTTTTCAATTTTACCTTAATTTAGTTGCAGTTTGATAAAACACGAAGCTATAAAATTTTTAATTCATTTCTCGTCTTTTAAACATTTGTAAAATAAAAATTCTGTAATATTAAATTTGAATACATACGAAGACAAAGAAAGTTTATCAAAATTGTAGAGATAAGATAATGATCCGACTGATTTTGAATTAAAATCAAATAGTTTGCAAATCCTACATAATCGTAGATATTAACTCTTTAAATAAAAGAATTTACGACATTTTATACGTTTTTATCTTTTGTTCGAACTTAAAACTCCATTCACAATAATGCCTACTAAATATGTTAAGCAAACAACGATCACTGTTTGAAGGAGATAACAAATCGTTTTAAAACTAATTTGATGTGTTCTAAGAAATCAATCAAAATCTTGGCTGGCCTTGGAGACGTCGCAAAATTACTATTCCCCTAGGGCACGATCGGTCATTGGCTTTCCCATTGTGTAACGTTACTTAACTACTTGCAACTCCCTATAGCATCGCAACGGGCAAGGTCGATAAGGCGGGAAATTTCAAAATACTGCTTGAACGAATAACAATTCGTAACTACAATGACTAGCTAAAGGGAATATATACCAGGGCCATGTTACGGAAAAAAACTACAAATTACTTTAAAATTAACAAAAATAAATAAATATACGAGTTACAAAAAAGTTATTTCACCATATACCCTCGATTACTTTGCGTACTAAATTTATATATAAACCTTCAAATGTAAATTCAGGTGCTCTATATTTATAGCTTCCGAGACGCAGCCCTGACATTTGACCTTTTGAGCTTATTGCAAAGTAAAATTGTCTGTGACTGCGCCTCTGGCGGACTTTTCCGTGACTTAAAAATCAATTTTTCCAATAGGGACTTTATACATTGTTTTTTAAAATAAATTTTTGAATGTAGGGCGCTGAATTTCTTGGAATAATTAAAATTTTTCGTTTGGCACAATTAATTTGCACTGCAGTGCATCAGTGTGAAACGCATACACTTTTTATCAATTAATTACTTTTTTAAATTTAACGTTGTGCCTTTTACTATATTTAGGGCATATAGATAAAATTAGATAAGCGTGTTAAACTACAGGAAACAATTCCTTTTTAAAAGTAAAGCTTAGAGGAACCATTAATATAAAATTAAAATACAATGAACTGTAACAAAAAGCACCCTAACGACCTACAGTCCGATTTTTATCGAAATGACATTTCCCCTCGGCGAAGCTACCTGTTCCCACCCTAATCGATTTAAAGGGCTGCAGGTACTAATGCGGTACCTGGCGCCTGCTATAGTAATTTACAGGTGCCATGTTGTAAGTATCCCTTGGGGAATAAAAGCAAAATGTAGGGGTGACTGCAAATGTGAAGACATATTTTACTGCTACTCTTTAGGTTTTAATAAAAAAAGGAGTAATTGTAAGTTTTTTAAGAAAAAAATTAATTTGAAACATTTAATGAATCATATCAAAATGTAGATCTAATTATAGTATTTTTTATTGTATTACTAAATCAATTTGATGTCAAAATTACATGCAGTATCTACTGAATTGGTGGAGGAGCCGAATACTTTAGGTCAGTGCTGTTTCACAGATTAGTCGTCTAGTCGTCACGGCTTCGTAGCTTGTTAGGGAACACCTCGGTTTAACTTTTTCACTTAAGGTTCATATATTTAAGTCGCCGAAGATTAATGAAAAAGTTTATAGCAAAGGGATACGCACAGCGAATCCTGAGATAGCAAGGCTCTAAGTTATTTGGATTTTATTTTTAACTCTTTGCTGCCATAATATAGACAATTAAAAAAATATATTTTTCTTTAATTTCATTTTTATTAAAAAAAATATATGGTAACGCCAAGCAAGTTAAAGGTTAAATGACAGTAAGTAAATTATAATTTGTTTATAAAAACAAATACAAAATTTACTTTATATACAACTTATTTAGGTTTCATTTAAGCCTTACAAAATCTAGTAGATAGTACTAATATTTATTAATATTATTTTATATTTTTCCTTTGTGACATTCTGCTATATAATTTTTTCATTACAATATAAAATTTCGTTACATACAGAGCACTTTCAATTAGAAAATGACATGATTTTCTTGTTAAACGCTAACAAAAATATTTTGATTTAACTTCTATTAAAAAGTTTGTTTAAAAGCGTTCTGTATATAATTTCGACATGCTCAGTAGCGCTAAAATTTTTAGAAATAAAAAAATTCATAAGTTAGTTAGGTCTATTCGTGGGCATTCAACCCCAGAACTTTACTTAACATATAATATCATAACACAAGAAGAATACAGAGCGATACTAAATTTGGAAGAAGATTCAGAAACTGCAGACTGCAACTGAAATTTTTATTGGAACTGGAATCCAGTACCTTGTTTTAAAATATTTGAATCTACAAATATGAAATGAGTTGAAATTATGTATTCAAGCTTCCAATAGTTTTTTGTTAAAATTAGTTTTATTTTTTTGTTGTATTTTATGTAATTTAGAACAAAGGAATATTTTCTCTGAATTGCATTGTATGTATAACAAATATGTGTTCACCGATCAATAAAGTTTTATAGTTTCATCTATTCTTCCATCTCTAATCTCTTTATATTTATCGTGATTGATTTTCTACCCAAGTTTTTGTGTTAGTATTAAACTTTTAGATATTATCTTACCCTAACGAATTTATATAAACTGCAAACATGCGACTTAAAGCGTATGTTCATAGTACATGAAAATATTTGAGTAATATGGGGTGTGGACCTTACATAACTTTATAACCTTATAAATCGTAACGTGACGTAATTGATAATATTAAGAATTTCTTTTCTTCATATGTTTTTTTAAATTTTTATTTTATATAGGATATTCAATAAGCCTCGACGCATTTATTTAAGTTTATCTTTTTTTTAGTATACAGAATGAACAAAATTGCATTAAAAAATGAATGCCTCTTGGTAAATGAATGAAGTTATATTAACATAAAAACTGCCCTTTCATTTAAAATCAAAGTCTTTTATTTGCCCTCTAGAGTTTCGAGTACATTCGGAAGGGGTGCGCCACTCAAAATGCCCAACTTCGATTCTAGAAACTGGGTGATGCGAAGTACTAACCGTTTCCTTATTTTGCCGTTTCTTGTACTTCATTTCAGTAATTATTATTTACATGTTAAAAACAATTGCAATAGAATGCTGTATAATTAAAAATTAATCAAATAGAAAAAAAATGCATAAAGCGGTCGTATTTGCTCAGAATAATGTAACTAATTTGTTATCCGGTTGTCCTTATGCCAATGATGAATTTCTATAGAAAAAACCTTCGACCACGTGACCCTGACATAGTGGATTTTCGGTAATAGTGTTTTTATAATTTTGTCCGAAACTCCCATGTATGACTGTTTTAAAGATTGCAAATACTCTAATTGCAATTGCGCTTAATACTTTAGTGAAAAACACAGATAAATTTATTCGATCTTTGCATACTGCCATGTTCGCGCTTATCATTGAGAGCTTTTGTGAAAAGTTATGAATTAGTTCGATTATCTTTATTTATACAACAGTATGTGCACAATTTTTATGCGCGTCCTTCATCTCAAAACCGAAACACTTGCAACATGCAATGCAATATTGCAAAATAAAAAGAGCTAATACTAAAGTTGCGAACGTCAAAAAATAAATAGGTCACCGAAAAACGCTAATAGAAACGTGCAAGGACAAAAAGCTAATTGTCAAATCGCTCGATATTAGCTGTTTTAGCGCATTTCCCGCAAGGTCTGCACTTCTCAATTGGCCAAGGAACAGAATGGATATGTCTTCTAGAGATTAAGAAAACCGATCGATTTTGGTAACCTATATTCGCCGGCGTGCCGAAACGTCTCGCAGCAAAACTACTGAAATACTAACTCGTTCAGCATGCAAATGCGTTATTAGCATAACTGTCACTATTTTCTAGATCAACTCCAACTAAACTTGTAAAAAAATAATGTCAATACTCATCCAAATTATGTGGTTCCTAAGAGAGCTACTGGTAGATTTCGTCACGTTCTCGTTTCGATAGAATCGATACGAGACGTTGTATTTGTGGGAATTCCAGCGGGTTTTAAATAAAATTTGGGTAAAACAAGCACTAATTTTCGCCACATTTTCAACATGCACTCAAATCAGCAAATAATCCTGTAAACAAGCTCCTTCCACTAAAGAAGATGTGATAGAGGTAACGGGACATACCTCCCCCATTTTGGTAGAGTTGGTGTTCCAAGGGTTGTGTTAAATGCAGAACTTCATGAGACAAAACACGGACAAGTATCAGTTAACGGAGACGGGCGCGGACCCACTGCTGCTTGATACCGGTCGGACCGCCTGCGCTAGCGCGGGAACGTATTGAGCCTTGACGTCATACTGCGGACAAGCGCCGCTATCGCAACCTCTACTTGTGGTTCTAGGTTGAGTTTGTGCCCTTTTTGCTATTTCCATCTAATGCCCAAAATTATTAAACTCTAATTCTAATTATCCTTGTATTTACTACCAAAGAAAACTAACGCCTCAAGGAGACTTTAAAACCTAGTTGTGAAAATACGTGCAACGCAATGATGGTGGGGCAAGCTTATGTAACGTCATCGGTGACGTAACGGATTCATGCTCCTCCGAATTTTCGTGATGATGGGGCGCCGTAGAAGAAATCAATCATAGAAGTAATGACTTTTGCGTTTTTTCTTCGTACAAATGCGATTTGTATCGAGTTGTATGCAAAACCCAAGGTAAAATTTTGAATATAACGAAATAAACTCCGGGAACATTTAACGCGCCCGAAAAGCCAATCGATATGATGATACCAGCTTATATGTATTTTTCATTAAATAAAGTGGCTCTAATTTCTACCAAAAGCGTTAATTAAAACGCATAATGTCGCCACAAGGGAGAAAAAGCTAAATGGAAATTTAATAAACAAACGCTTTTCATATTATCTTTTGGAAATTTATTGCTAGGCATATTCTGGAAAAAATGTACACCAGCTTGCTATATTTACTCGTTCATTTATTTTGTCTGGCTGCGTAGGTATAAATAAATTATAAAATATAATCATTTTTTGTCGAGATATTTTTGCTTTGTAAAACATCTAAGATATCAATACAAATCTGATATTTAGTGATGATTTACAATGCACTGTATTTGATTGACGTCACATTACACTATTCTAAAGTTTTTATGATGTAGCTAAGTAGAGTCAAATAATTAATAATTAGAATTTATATTTGATCGAGTTTTATAGTGTAGTTTAATTGTCTATTCTATTCGATTATATATTCTATGAAATGTTAATGATAGGAAAAGAATTATTTAAATAATGTTAAACTGCAAGGATGATCTGATAAAAATGTTTACGTTTATTATGTTTTGCCTACAGCGAAAATATTAATTAAAAAAGTTGACAAGTTGTGGCATGTGGAATTAAAGCGAAAACATTTTCGAACAATTTTTTTAAATTTTCAAAGAAAATTATCTCAGCAATAATACCTCGCCGAGTTGGTTTCTGTTTTTGGCAATGAAGCACCACATCATTCAACAATTTGTCGATGGTATGGCGAATCCAAATAAAGGCGGGTTTTGTTCCAAAGCGAAGAATGTTCTCGATGTGTATCCAAAAAGATGGCCGCGAGAGTAGGTCTCAAAAGCAAGTCATGTAGTAACCATTCTTCTACAAGATCGAAAAATAATTAGGCCTTAGGCCTTTGGGTACTTTAACGGCAAATTAAAAAAATGTTTAGTTCTCTTAAATCTTCGAACTCGTACTCTGTGCATAGGTTTATTCCTGTTTTAAAAATAGAATCGATTAGAGTTAAGTGCAGTAATTTATGTGAATGGATACGGCCAGATGAAAAACCAACAGAAATGAACAGCATTTTATTTAATATAAATAAACTATATAATTTTAATGATATAAAGATATCCGTGGTAAAAGTCTATCTTAATAAAACGGTTCTCCCGCATTTTAGAAGGTGTAATATTTGTAAATGCAAAAAATTGTACTTCTTAAGAAATATGAAGAGTGGTCGAAAAATTATTATGCCATTCATTTATGTGAAGCTGGAGAAAAGAATACATGTAAGAAAAGAGGTAGCCACAAAAGAGATTATGGTGCCGTGAAAATTCTGAAAGAAGAAAAGATTTGCTGTTATGTAAGAATATATCCATTAATAAATCGAGAAAAATAATTGAAGAAAAAAAATTAGAAATAAAGCTGTAGGATTATTTATTGTTATGAAATTATCGGTTGGTAAATGCCAACGATTGCAGGAATTTAATAGACATTCTAAGAACGATAAATATATACCCAAAAATTTATGTTTAATTGTAAAACAACAGAAAATACTGTAGAAGAATATCAATTCTATAGTGAAGAAGTAAAGAAATTTATAAGTACAAAAGTTTAGATAAAAGAAACTGTTTACAAAATTAATTATAAAATTCTATGTACCATGATAGATGGGAAAACATGCAATGTTTTTGCCAATCAAAATTCATCATCTTCGTGTAATGTTTGTGGTGCCTCTCCAAAACAACCTATCAAAAAATGAGGGAGTGTATCTTTACGAAATATCCACTTTGCGCTGCTGGATTCGTTTCATTTTTAAAAAGAAAAGCGCAACGAAATTAAAAAAGAAAATAGAAATCCAGGACAAGTTGCGGAAGGAATTAGATATTTCCGCCGATGTTGTGAAGCAGGGGTTCGGTACTAGGGCTCTTTTTCAAAATTTGGTGTGTTTCTTTGCAATAACGGAAATAAATTTGGAACTTTTACAAAAATTGAGAGTTATACTACAGGTAAAATAATCTATTGTTTACTATTTAGTTTATCATTTAAAATTTTATAATCATTTAATATGAGTACAGGCTTCAGGACAAAAGTTTAGGAAATATACATACTCCACTGCCCAACTATATGTAAACTTATATCGGAGGACTACATCGAGAAAGGCTAATAACGAAGATATTATTAGGCATTTACTGGTAGTATCAGACCCTCTAATTTTGAGTTAAAAAAAATGTCAAAAAGAAAACCAAATAATTGTCAGAGGTTGTCTCTTTTAAAACAATAGTTTTGTAATTAAAAATAATTATTTTGATTGTTTTAGTTATTTATTTTAATTTATTATTTTGTCTGTTTAAAATATTTATCACAATAACTAGAAACTAATAATAATTAAAGTAATACTATTATTTCATAATAATTTTTATGCAATTTGTCTACGCCGGCGCAATAAGTAGAAAAAAATTTATAATTAGTATTTGCAACACTTGTTCAAAATACTTGGTATTAGTATCTTACTATTTTGCTTAGGGCCTTAAACCTTTCAATTTTTCTAAATAATGAGAAAAAATGTTTTAATACTTGCTTAATTACAGTAGGTACATATTTTTAATCTACCTAAAAAAATTAGGTTCTTTTTGGTGGGCGCCACCATCCACATTCAACGCCAACCGCCAGTGAAGCGTGCACACGGTTTGTTAAGTTTACTGATAATATTTAAAAAATCATCAGATTTTTGTTGTGAAATTGTAGTTAAAAAGATAAAAAATACGACTAAGACTTACAAAAAGGGCAAGTTGGAAATTTTAAGTTAAGGGCAAAATGTAAACATTTCCATCTTGGCTGCATGGTAATGATAAACTTTTTATTTGTATTCCTTTTGTCAAATTGTTTTTTCTCCATCGTTGACGGAGGAAGCGATGCAGAAGACGATGAATGAAGCAAAAGCCTCATCATTAAGATCTGCATCAGAAAAGTATTGGATTCCGATTGGCATTTTACATCGACACATTAAAAAAGGCGACTCTTCTAAAAAAACTAGGTAGTTTTCAGCCAGTTTTCTTGAAAGAGCTTGAGCAGAAAATTTCTAATCTTACTATTGAACGTTATTTATTTATTTTATGGGTTAACTAAAGATAGCCTTTAAATAGTTTTCGGACGAGGTTGTGGAATTAAACAAAAGTCTACATTCATTTTCCAAAATAAAGGCTGGGAGAGCATGGATTGACGGCTTTATGAAAAGACACCCCCAACTAACATACCGAATGCCCAAACTCACAGCTTTAGCTAACACCTATGAAACTGGAGTTAAAACTAGTGCTTCCCGACCTCCTCGAGTAATTTCAAAAAAGGCAAAACGCAAATTCAACTTGTTATTACAGCAGAAAAGGGGTAAATTGCTACAGTAATCTATGCTTGCAGTGCTACGGGTCACTTCATTCCAACTCCTTTTATATTTAGACAAAGAAAGAAGATGAATGAACGCCTTTTGGACGGACCTCTTTCTCAGTGGCTTTCAAGTCTGGTGTTTTGGTTCTGACTGGATAACAAATAATATATTTAACAATTGGTTGTAAATATAAATCCAGAAAACAACATCAACCACAGCAGCCATCAGAATATGCAAGCTTTAAACTTATCACGAGAAAATCACGTTATTATGGTTAGCATTCCTCCGCACACAAGCCATAAGGTGCAACAATTAGACGTATTAGTCTATCGTTTACTTAAAGTGGCTTTTGCACGAACTATTGACAGCCTCCGAAAAAATCATCCTGGGAGAAGAGTGACCCAGTTCGATATTGCCTTGCAAAATGCCACCAGCGGCTTTAGACAGGCTGGAATTTTCCCATACAACCGAAATTTGTTCACTGATTTTGCTCTGGCCTCTGTTTAAGAAAAAGCACCAGCTGAAAATTCAGTCATAAGCAGTGACAATGCTGCAGTCTGTAAACAAACCTCTATGCCTGTTGAGAGAGGTAAAGTTATCGAAAAAGCTATAACCCTAAAAATTTCCTGAAAAGGAAAGCAATATAGATCTAGAAGGCAATGAGACAAGCGCTGTGACTGTAGAAAAAGATGTTATTAATAAATAAGAAGTAAACACAGAGATAAGAGGATTGAAGAAGAGCTTACTGTATCCCAAGTCGATTGCTTTAGTTTAGAACAGCGTTCAAAGCAATTCTTGAAGAGAAAATAAGCTGAAGAAGAAACCAAAATTAAATTTTAAACAGGGCAGCAACGGAAAAGAAAATAAAGGTAAGGGGAAAGGAAAGGCAACAGGGAAAGAGATGAAGACAATAATAAGAATGGGAATATGTCAAGGTTTTACTTTACGAGTCGTAAGTAATTTTCCCTGAAAAATTAATTTATATTAGAAATTTGTTTTAATTTTTTGATTATCTGATTATCTAATAAAATATTTAAGCTACGTGTTTTTTTTTTCAATTTTTACAAACTAAAATTAGACCTTCCGTCTTGCCCTCCCTTCCCCCAAATAAAAGGTAAGTAATGATTAATTGCATGATTGCATTTTGAATAATCTTTTTATAATTCTCAAACAAAACGTAAAAATATACCCCTTTTTCCAAGTAACAATATTTTTTTTAGATGTGTATGTAACTATATTTAATTATTTTTCGTTTCAAACTAGATCAAAATGTTTAGAATATATTAGGTTGTCACATAAGTTCGTTCGTATTAGACGCAGGTCTATTGGACGGAAAATATTTAGGCGAAGGGGAAATTTTTGTAACGTCGGTTGTAGTGTACACCCGTGGATACATTTTAGTGTAAAATTTATTTAATTTTGCTACTTAGTTTGAGACCTCGTCCATAGTAAAATGGAAGAACAAAATGAGCATTTTCGTCATATTATGTTGCATTATTTTCGAAAAGGGAAAAACGAAGCCCAAGAAGCTAAAGAAATATGTAATGTCTACGGGGCATGGCCACGATATTAATTGTGGTGGACGAAAATCCACATTTTACACTGCGTGAGATAGCGGACGTTGTGAATGTGTCGCATAGTATCGATCAAAGATCGATCATCACGCTGAAGGCTATGACAATCGTTCTGATGTGTGGGTTCCACATGATTTGAATGAGCGCCAGCTGATGCAACGTATACTTGTTTCTGATAAGCTCATTAAAAAGAACCAGGAAGAACCATTTCTTCAGAATATGATTACCGACTACTTAATGGATACTTACAATAATGTTGCGCACCGTAGATCTTGGTCTAAAAAAAAGATAATGCTCCTCAGACATCGTCAGAGATTAGTCTTCACATGGTGAATTGATGGTGACTGTGATTTTTAATCACCTTTGCTTCACTGTGCGACGACTCATGTTCCACCAAGACAATGCGAGTTAGCACCAGAATTGCATTTTTAGAGCGACAAAACGTTGAATTGTTAGACCGTCCTCCCTACATTTTCGACTTAAGTTCCAATGATTTTTTTGCTCCAAAAATTAAGAAGAAGAACGAGTAGAATAACTGCTTCCAGAATTGGTTCGAGCGAATGCATTAATTATGATCGAAAATACCATAGTTTTTTAATATAATTGATATCTTCTTCCATCTTTATATAAATAAATCTAAGATGAAAATGCTAGAATGACATCTACTTATAACATGTACATCAACTCATATAATTACCAAATTACATTAATTATTAGTCATAAAATAAAATGATAAAATCCATTGTTTAAACATCCGAGCAAATGAATTTGAAAATTGTCAAGATCAAACCTATTTAACGATTTCCTCGATAAAGACATTTACGATTACCTAAGAGTGATGCAAGAACGATTTAAATTCCAATTAATTACGCGATTTTTGTTACACCATATCAATTAAAAATATATTACGTACTCGTTAATTAAAAACATGTTGAAGAATAAAGATAATATTTATCTTTATTGTGCGAGACAGATAACAATCAATTCAAAACGATAAAAAAGTGCAAATGGTTTCTACAATAATAGGTCTAGTATTTGCTTGAAATATGAAGTTAAATATTTAGTTTTTGTCGTGTAAATTCTAGAACGCTAGGCTTTGATAAAAAATAATTTATTTAAAGTGAATCTGCAGGTTTCCTGTTGGAAATGGTTACGTCATCAAAATTGTGGTTAATTGATAATTTTGTTTATCAAAGAGCGATTATTTTAATTCATATAAATTCTCGCAAATAGCATCATACGTATTTTTCAAAATAAGCATGTATTTCCATGTAATTTTTACGCAATAAAATAATAAAAACATTACATTTTGTTTTTCTTTGATCAATCTCTGAATATTTATTATTTATTTACAAAAACAATAATAGTTATGAATTTTATTCATGGTTTTTCCAGGATATTTACACAGGAATTTCATTTAGTTTTAAATATTTTGACAGGCAAAATTAGAAATAGTACAAAATAATATATACTTTTAAATTAAATGCATATAGTTGGAAATGAATAGAAGATTAAAATTAAATTTGCTCTAGAATTAAATGAATAATATAATTATTGTAAATGCATAAAATAAATACTAATATATGTAACGTTATGTAATTATAATTATATATCTAATAATATCGCTGTATGGCTACGATTAAATGATACAATTACGAGTGCAACTTTACCTATCTACATGTATTTCAAGAAAAGCCATTATAATTTCTGATTAGTCCATTTCATTTCAGAAAATTAATTTCAGAATATATCATTTTCAATTAAGAAAAAAAATTGCAAGTTTTTGTTTTTTTTGCATTATACTAACAACCATTTTTAAATTTATTCAACAGGATTAGCTCAACAATTTTATTCAATTGACTGATGCTGAGTTGTACCTAGATATAAGTTTATAGACAGGAATGCACGATAAAACATATGTCCTTTCTTAGATTAACATAAAAGCATTTACTATTGTTTCTTCTCAATCTGCTGCTTTTGACGGCCATATATCTTTTTGATTTATTGTTTGATTATTAAGTTGTTTGTACAAATATTTTGAAAAGATTAATTAAGATTTATATATGTATCTAATATAAAAATCTGTGAATTGATAGCTTCAAAAGATCTATGACCCTATAGTAAGAGATTAAATGAAAAGGTATTATTTTGTCTGTATCTAAAAATCTATTACTTATAAGAATCAAAAATCATAATAATTTAAAGGAATGCCATAGATAATTAATTGAAAAGGATGAACAGGATTTTGTAGCATTAGTGTATTAAACTTTTTAATGAACAATACAAAATAATTAAATAAAAAATAAGTTAATAATAATCAATTTATTACTAAACAATAGAATTAAATTAGGTAGAGTATTAACCTATCATGTCTATTTTATTATATAATAAAATATTTTGCTTTTAATTGTGGTAAAGTTGATGTAATGTTGCATAAACCATAAAATGCTTATCTAACTTTTCAAAAGCGTTTACGTACTTTTAGCGCTTCAAGTGTTCAAAGCCATTGGCGATATCTGTATCACATCAATATGAATTAAAAAATATGGCTTCACAATAGCTTCCGAATCTCTACATATTTAATCCAAAACCATATTTCATTACTTTTTAATTCGGTTTCACATGTCTGACATAAATATGGTATAGATTAACTCTCAACGTTATCTCTCATTGTATTTAAAATGTTTTTTTTTTGCAGTTGACTTGCATAAATAGGAATTTTCATACAATTATTTAAACAGAAATCGTGCAAAAATGAAATTTTGCTAAGGTGATTGCAATTACACTTAATATTGATGTAAATATTGGCTAACCTGCGATAATTTACAAATATTTAATGCGATATTGACGGAGTATTTTAGCAACATTACACTAATCGAGTTAGCGATAAGTACATGAACCATATTACGTATTTACGATTTTTAGAGAAACTCCAATTTACGTCAATTATTAAAGAAAAATTCCACTTTAAACAATCTTGAAAATACTTCACTTTGTAATGATATGATCAGTATAAGTCGATTCTCCTCGATTATTTAATTTTGTATTAAGAGAAAATTTTCCAGGAGAAGAAATATCGTCTCACATTTTAATTAGAGCCGTTAATTTGCTCTGAACATTATATAAATAAGTCACTTGAAGCAATCCTGTTAATGGCAACAGGAAAACGTAAAGAAAACTCTTTGAAAAGAAAACAAATGTCCAATTTGTTTAATAAGGTCAAGTGGAAGGCAAGAATACAATCAAACTCACCCGTTAAAACCCTATGCTTAACAAGGGATGGCAGTAAATAATGATGTTCATCAGCTAGACCAAGGAAAACTAGGAATTATACAGAAATGTGCTAATGCCTGAATGTTAGCTCCTTATAAGTCAATGACCTTAGCACAAAACTGTTAAAATGCACAAAACAAATAAATTCACGAGTGAAACAAAAAATCATATAAAAAGGGAGCAAACCAGTTTTAACGTTTGTATTCCTATTTATAATAAAGTTTATTTTGGAAAATTTAGAAGTCATTTTTGCTCCATTAGGATACACATTTAGTAGTAAGGAAAGCTTCTGTTGGGAATTTATATTTCATACTAGCATAAGTTATGCACCCCTTTGCGATTGTCCTTTGCCCATGAATCCTTAAATATACGAGCACATTATGTATTCTTGTAAACAGTTTTATCCCCAACCTCTGTAGTAAAAAAGCATTGATTTTTTTTTGGTAAAGATTTAACTTTGAAAGAAATAAAAAACACATAAATCAAGATTAAGGATACAAAGGGCACTAAGAAAGTTTTGCAATATGAGTCGCAGGAAGTTGTTTGTTGACAGGTTCTGTTATTCATTATTCATAAGAGAGTAAAACGCCTACAATGGCATCGTGGTATTGAAATGACAGTTTTGTGTTATAATTTCGTTTGGTTCCTCCATCACATGCTCCAGCCTTGCTCTTGACTTTGTATTGTTTCTGTATGTGAAAATGAAGGCGATTTTCTAGCGATGAGGGCCTTTTGCGAGCTTGTTATGCGTGTACTTTAGTCCCAAGTGAAAGTTGCCAAAACTTTTTACTTTCGGAGGATGGAGAGGTGTGTTGTATGCAGAGGAAATTAAAAATTATCCAAAAACGTGTATTGCAAAACTAGTAAAACATTCGCTTTGTTCATTTTTTTTTTCGTCCCATATTTTTGTTGTCTACAGCTGATATGCAATACCCCAAGAAAAAATGTAACATTTAAATTGATAAATTATTGAAATAAGAAATTACTAAAATCTCACCAAGAGCAAAGACGTTAGTTTGTTTTTATTTAGATGAAAGAAGCTAAAATGTGCATATAATTATATTCATTTTATTATGCAATTAGATATATCTACATCTCAAAGTAAAAATTGCAGGATCAACACAAACTAATACATATAAGTGTATAAACGACCAAAGTGAAATGCCTCTAATTTGAACAGCAGTCTTCAAGGCGAATTCTTTTTCAATCACTTAACAGATCAAACACCTAAAAATATCCAGAATATTTCGCAAGCAGCTTTGGCAACTACTCTATATTTACGGTATTTTTGGCGTAAAATCGCGGAGAAGCCCTCCTGTCTACACTTTTATGTTGGAAAATTTCCACTGGTGGAAAAGCGTCTTGTACTAATGAATATTAATACATAGCGTGCGCTTCCTCGTATCATTTTCGTAAATTTTTACTGCCACCCTCGAGTTTCTAGTACTTTGTTCTGTTATCTCTCACCAAATGTAAACGTTTACACGTTTGCACGATGAAAATTAAATCGAAAAATGTTATAAGGATAAAGCCTTATATATTATTATGTTAAACTCATACTTACTGTGTAATCTTTAGAACGTGAAAGTATTGTCTTTGCATTTCGTTCTGAGCATAGTTATCACAAATGAAATTTATTTGCAATCAATACAGTTGCAAAATTATAGAGGTAAATTTTGCAAATAACATTTTCAAGCCCTTGTGTTACTTTTAAAGCGAATAGTGAATCATTGTGAATTAATCAATCTCGGACTAATGTAATTATTTATTGTGTCCGCAATTTGCGCAGATCCATTGTTCCATAACACTGTACCATTGTGTAATTTCGGTAACAATATATAAAGACTCTCCGGTCTCAGTTGAGAGCGGCATTTTGTTTTTAGATAGAGATTTCTTGATGGGTTGTTGATGTACACTTCATTCTGAAAATCAATGTCTTGGAGATAACTTCGTTCTTTCAAAGAGCCCTTGTAAAAACATTGTTCCTCTACTAATAGATTAAAGTCCTAACTTAACGCAAACTTCCACTTTGCTTCGATCGTTATCGTAAACATTTTGAAAACCTTGATAGCTCTATGGCTTTGTGAGTGGAAAAGTTTTAAGCGAATATTGAGAATATTTTTTAAATTTGTATAGTTTTATTAAAAAAATTATATGTTTTACAATAATATAAATACTTAAATGTAATTATTTCATGTTCATCTTCGTTCCATATTTAATATCTTTCGTAGAACAGGTGTACTTGAAATTTGATCTTCGTCAATTTACAAAAAGAATATAGGATACGAAAATTAAAACAAATGTTTTTTGCAAATAATTTGACCAATGACACCTTTTTGCAAAAACAAATGCAATTGTCATATTTACCAAGTCAACTATGACTAGTGATTTACAAATAGCTAATCTATTATTGCAATAACACATCACATCGACAAATCTAGAACAGTAATGTTTGCGCATATTCAATTAAAGGATGTCGACATCAACTTATAAAGGACGATATATTGAATAGCAAGGTCAATAAAGTTGTACTATAAAATTTTCCTTAAGTATTCAATTGAAGTACCATAGCCATTTTATCAAAATTATTTAATTGTGCAATATATTTCATATTTACAGCATTTCTATATTGCTAAATATCAATTCTTACTAATTATTATTTTATGTTTTTTGAGACTAGGGCAGTATTTTTTTGAGAAATTTAGCGTCTCCACAATAAACGTTAATTGACATTTTCAGTGGTGAATAATGCAATTTTATTGAATTATAGAGCTATATAAATTTGGTCGATGATTTTAGCAGAGAAATAAGGATGCACATTTACATTGCTGCTTTTATAACCGACCTACTGTCGCACCTAGTGGGGAAGTTTCGCGATGGCAAAAACAGAAGCAATTAACTTTTTGTCAGTGCAAATTTTAAAACTGATGACTCGTAAAATAGCGCGGTATCGATCCGCAGTTATTAAGCCTTTAAAGCTTAGTTCTATAACCATTGATGTGAATGAAAATTGCATCGTATAATCTATGGTATCATAAAACATTTATAATTGGTTGCGAAATTTCAAAATATACAATCCTTTTTTTAAATAAAATTTTAAAAAAACAATGTTTCGCCATGATATTGGGATTTTTTAAATAGGGACATTTAAAATGTTATTTGACATTTACGATTTTTATATGTAGCTACGTAAACTTTTATTGATGCACGTATATAAACTAAGTGGTAAAGCGGCAGTTAACATTTTATAATGCAATTTTAGATGTGTTGCAATTCAGTCTAGTGGATAGCTATACACAAGATGTTAAATTATTTATCTAGTATACAAATGCAGACAATTCAATGAAGGTGATCAAATGTAATGCTGAACAAATAAAGAGCAATGAGGATATAACAAAATGAATTTCTCATTAGTGTGAAATCACACTGTCGGATTTAGTTAGACTAACAATGATGTGAAGACTTCCAGAGGGCTGAGAAGAACAAACGCAGACTCAAGCTGCTGCTTAATTCCCGCAGATTGTTAAGGACAAACAGAATACTCGTAAAATACCCGACAGATTTCTTACTAATAAGAGCATTAGTAAACACTGTTTCAATTATAGCAATCAACAAATGAAACGACTGCCTTTAACATGCAGCAAACTTTTTCAAAGGTATAAAATAAAATCTAAAAAAACAGCTTTAGCTAAAGTTAGATTGGGAAAGTTAATAATTTTTACATGGATTAAGAGTATTTAAGAAAAAGGAAAACTAAGAAAATGTGAATTTCATAATTTAATCTCCAGAACTTAATTATAACTAATCCAAAATTAATATTTTGGTGTTAATACTTTAAATTGCTAATTTGCAAGGTTATGATTGCATTATTTTGAGTAAATACTATATGCTAAACTGAATTTATTTCATCAAGAAAAAATAAAATGTACTACGTAACATTCGCTACCCAAAAACGCCGGACAAAAACTAATATAGAGAATTTAAGGTGTTATGTTGTCTTTCATAAAAATTTAATGCTTGTGTTTTGATGCTCCGTCACGATACGCCAATAAAAAAACTTTGATAACTTCAACCTATATGTTAATGTACGTTGACGTTGTCCCTGCATATATAATGAAACGTAAAATCGCTACAGGCGTTCTCATTTGAATGTTCCGCTTGTACATACAAAAGTTTAGTTTAAATTGGTTTCCCTTGTAGCGCTGAATGTTATCTACATGCATTTGAATTGAAACTCTGCATAAAACAATCTATTTTTACTCTGGCGGATGAGAAAATATAAACTATACTGATGGATTTCATTATTTAAAGAAACGATATCTTACATGTTTAAATTTTTAGCAAACATTATATCTGAACAACAAACAACTTTATTGTTCAATGGAATTCACTACATCAGTATAAATTTTAGATGCTGTAGATTATTACTCAGAATTTACAATAGCTAACAGTTATTATCGAAAAATAACCTTCGCGAAAGTACTCATAAAAGAAAAGTTATATGATAACGTGCGATAAAGACTGCTGAATGCAACGTTTAGATTTTAAAATCACTAACATGGCATAATCATATGATTTTATTATCCATAATAACGAGTTATATTTTCATAAAACTGGTTACCCGGGTATTTACTAATGTCCCCGCACTTTACATTCATTAGATGAAATTATCGAAAGTGTACATATTATTCTTCAATCTCTAAACTCCGACATCAATAACAATTTCGTCATTAGAAGTAACAAAATCAAAAGTGTAGCAGTTGTAGACGTGCAACAAGTACGTTCAGTAATTAGATGCATAAGGTCAAATGTCTCCAAAGAGGATATTAAAATATGTGTACTTTAATACATTGTAATAGGGTACCTTTTGCGAAACGCAATGGAGGTCGAAAGGGCTGATCTTCCACAAGATCACTTTCGATATCCTCGATGAGTTCTTTCAACTTCTTGGCTCCATTGTGCAAACAATTTTTTTTCCTCTCTCAGTGTAGTGTAGTGACATACGAGGGTTGTCTGAAAAGTTTCCGACCTCAACATGAAGATGGCAGCACATGTCAACAAAACTTGAGGTATGTATTTGCGCATGCGTTGGTAACTACTCACA
>JAUIMW010000014.1:0-39649 GCA_033557785.1 Enochrus cinctus | reverse complement strand
TTTCTGTGCGCTATTTTCTCTTGCAGCTTTACTATTTAGTTTCTGTGATTCTCCTTTGCATTTTTCGGTGTTGGCTTCCTTATTTTCTGTTTCATTGGATTC
Source organism: Enochrus cinctus (assembly GCA_033557785.1). Taxonomy (NCBI): domain Eukaryota; kingdom Metazoa; phylum Arthropoda; class Insecta; order Coleoptera; family Hydrophilidae; genus Enochrus; species Enochrus cinctus. The sequence continues at coordinate 39,547 of JAUIMW010000014.1, read as the reverse complement.
ACATTCTATTGTTTACGTTCGAACTTTAGGTAGTATTAAGTACATCCTTTTCATACTTTTAGCATTACAGGAGAAAAGAAGATTGCCTCGCGTGTTCATCTTAAGTCAGTCTGCATTACATCCAAGAAATACGAACCGCAAGAACTGGAATTTTTATTTCTTTTTTGCAAACCATATAGTTATAGGGGAAAGAACTCCATGGCAATAACACACAGGGACTAATACAAGAAGATATATCATCTTAGCAAAAAAATTCTTGAAATAAAAAGTTATTGTAAAATACTTTCTTTTTTTTTGTAAAAATTAGTAGCCATCCTCCTATCGGATTAGAATTAAGTGTGAATGAAAAACTTAAACACCTATAATGTTTTTTTTAAGCTACCCTCTAAACAGTCTATCTTTACTGTGTAATTTTGTCATTATTATTGTTAAATTCAAATTTGAAAAGAGTAGGAACAATTTAAGTATTATTTAGCTAGATATTTTTGTGATAATTAAAATACAACAATTAAACAACAATACGTATAGACATATATACGTATACACAAATGTAAGTTTAGTTGCTAACATGAGCAAGTATGCATTCATCGGTATTTATAATATTGTCATATTCCATCTGATGAACGTAGACACGCTCATCGGAAATTGCACTCTTGCAACCGTACATCCGGTGAACACTTTAAGAACCGTTCATGGACATTTTCAATTTTACGTGGTGACACCCGATGAACAGTTACACATAGTATACGTCCACTAGTATTTACACTTAAGTCCGATGAACGTGTTCTGAGTACATTTAGGCAACTAAATATACATTATTGTAATTGATTGCATATACGTTGCCTTATATTGTTTTTAATATTAATATATGTTTTGATTCGCTCCATAATATTACTATATATTATTTTCTTATTAAAAAGGATGATTTTCTGGCTGCTAAAGGCTACAAGTTATTCATGTTTGCACAACAAGAAAAATTAATATTCAAAATTTATTTTTTCTAAAATCCAATAATTGCTGACTTCGACTTGTACTCTAAAGATATGAAAAAGAACCTAAAATCAGAACAGGAGAAAGTTTACACCACAATTTATAACATAGCATCTCCTACGAAGGAAGAAGATGTTTTGCTTTTATTTTATTTTCATGTATTAAACGTTTATTAAATATAGAGCCGAATTAGTAAAACTTCTTCAAGAAGGAGATAAGTGTCGCCAGCAGTTTTCTTAGAAGCCTTCTCTTTCCAAATTCAATAAGAACATGGAGCCACTAAAGCTACAGACGTTAGATAGAACTTTAAGTAGTATTAAGTACATCCTTTTCATACCTTCACCATTACAAGAGAAAAGAAGAAGATGTAGTTTTTATGAGACCATGGAGCACATTTTACGACCAAGCTGTATCAACATGGCTTCGTTCCAATCCAGAGATGAACTATTTGGTATTCGTCCACACTATCCCAGGTTTTTTCAGAAAGCGATTTTGTTGCCTCTTTGACAACAGAGATTCCTTTTGTTGGAGATCTTTCTTCTACTACAGGTCAAGAAGGTCTAGAAATAAGGGACTGACAACTGTAGCCAATGTCACAGCAACGAGCACTGCAGTTGTAACAACTAGTACAACTGAAGTTGCCACAGATTTAAATTTAAGTCCTTTCCTTGATAGTTCTTATTGGCCTAATCCAGTGTAAGATAAAATTAGCTTCACCTTGGTCAGCCTAAAGCAACCAGTGATCAAGAAGACATTAAGAGTGACCAAATACCTCATAACCTCTTCACCCTATAAACAGGACTGAAGAGAGACTCCAAGGAAGATTGGATTGCTCGTTCTTGTGGCAAATGATCACGTTGTGGTTGCGCAGGAGTGGATAATGATGATGCCGAAGCAACATTCATTTGTGACCCCATCTTGCCCATTAGGCCCACCCCATCTTACCCGACCTATCGGGCATGATGGATTGATATCTCATTTTCTACATTTTGTTACTTTATTAATAATGCTATGGTTCTATGTTAATATGTAAGATTGATAACTACAAGACTGAATAAGAGTAAATATAATTATGGAACCATGAACATGAGTCAATGATTTCTGGAGTTTTAATCCTTAACTACCCCATCTTGCCCGGTGTTCCCTTAAAGCTAAATAAGTTTTATATCTTTGTTTATTTTTCAAGGCATGAAACTGATGATTTTTTTGTTGAAATTTTCCCAATGATATTTGTCTGCTGTGAGTAATTTTCCAATTGAATTTACGCTCTAATAAGAGATCCCGACGAAGCCTTAAATAGATCTTGTATATGAACTTGAAGATATTTAAAAAAATAAATAAAAAAATAGAAATGTTCACAGTGAAGTTGCGTATGATAAGCAAAGCTTTTTGGCCAACAAATAAAAAGGTGGACTAACAAAAAGTTTACTAAAATTGCGAATAAATTAAAAAAAAAACCAATATGTGTAGTAAAATACACGTGCAAATAAAAGAATAACATACTTTTTACCAAAGTTATTCCTTTAAATTTATAAACGCAACACGTTCAATATATATAGACATTTTCTTAAAAAAAAATTTAATATTTTGTTTAATTATTTAAATTATTTATCAGAGCAAAACTAATATTACTTCTGGAGAATTAAATATCACTAAATTCCCAATAGAATCAGTTAAACACGGAGATGCAAAATGTAATGGCGTCCAAACAAAGTTGAAATCAGATCAAATTAAATTAAATTCTTAAATTGTCACTCCCCGCGTTATTTTCAAATGATGTAACCGTTACTCGCTCTAACATACCGACAGAGCAACCTCCATGCGCAGTTCTTCTATGTACTACACCATTGACTTAAGGAGTCACGGATAACCACTTGTTCTGAACAAAGCGGGGAAAACTATCATTGTCATTGGCGTACTAAGTTTTTATAAACAAAATTTCCAGATAAGTAAACGTGTTCAAAAACACATTATAAAAAACAAATATTGATTGATATTAATGCTAAATTCAGCTTTCTAATCGTATTTAATAATTAAAACTGATAAAAACAGCTAAAAATAAAATGGTACCTAAATTTAAAGTATATGCGACGCTTATGTCAATTAGGGTTATATGGAATAAACATAATTTTTATCGCTTAGCTGCAACATTTATCTTAACCAATAATTTAGAGTCACTCTTCACATGTCATTTTATGAATAAAGTACAATTTGAGTAGTCAATAAGAAAAAATAAACATAAATATTTAAACTGTCAACAACTGTCATATTTCGTTACGCCCCCTGATTGGTTGAATCGCCCGCCATTATAGTAGCGTATTTTGATCGAGCGTCAAAGCGTATGTTCCCTCCAGTATCTTCCGTCTCATATGTACTAAACTAAAACGCATACTACAGAGATGTGTTTGAGGTTGTTATGTTATATATTAGAAATTTTATAATATGTGAATGTGATACAAAGAAAAATGGGCCGATCCAAATTTCCGGGGAAACCCACAAAACATGTAAATAGGACTCGTGTAAATGTTTTGCCTGCTCCAAATCTTGCAACAGTTGGAGAATCTTCTCCTAGTATGACAGTTGACTTCCAAGAGGATTCGAAAAAGGTAAACATTGACTTTTTTACCATTTAAACTCACATATTCAACATTTTACATCGTTTTAGGTTGAAAATTTAACTGAAGATGAGCAGAACAAACAGCCACTTGACCCTGAGCAGACCTGCGAAAGAAAAATTAATCGAATAAACAAAAGAAAACGAAAAAAGCTCTCCAACCGCAGATCAACAAACAGGACCGTGGTCATCAGCCAGGCAACTAAAAAAACCTTCAATATAGTGACTCATGTCTCCAGGCGCAACAAAAACAAAGTCACTTCAAGACGAGCTGTCAGAAGTTTCTCTTCTCTACGAAGGGTCTCCCAATCCAGACATCCGTCAACCACCCTAAGAGACACCAACAACTTAGTCGGAAAGTTTGTGCTACCCAGGCGAAGTGTTCATTCTTCCCGTGTCATAAAACCAAACAAAAGATTTATAAATGTCGAATCTCAAGACACCAGGACTTTCAAAAGAAAAATACTTCCCAAAAAGCAAACTCCCAAACCAATCTGCAAAACCCCCAAAACAGAAGACGCCGTCCCAGAAGTGCAAGATCAAACCGAAAATGCCGATCCCGAAAATCTACCTTGTTCCAAAGGAAAACCGCTCCTAAGAGAAGCTCGCCTCCAAGTGGGCTCAAAAAATACTCTCTCGCCCGACGGACCATTCTCCCTAACAACAAACGTCGGCAGCCCCCCGGGCTACATCACCTGCGGTGTTTGTGGTGCTGTGCGCGTCAACCGCCTTGTCAAACAAGTGAAGAAATTTAACATCTACAGTTGTGAATCGTGCAGACGTTTCATCTCAAAAATGATCAAACACCAGAAGTGCAAAAGTGTAAACGCCACGTTATCGTGTCAAAACGGACAAGGAACTTGTGTCGCTTCTGTGATAATAAGAAACCAGAATTCTAACCTCACCCGCGTCACCCGATGTTCAGCTTGTTGGCTAAAGTTGTGTTTGCGCTCCTTTCAGTTGCCTCTATCCTTAAGAAACTGTTTAGTTCAACTGCTCCCCAAGCAAATGCAAAACAACGACACTATCTTCGAAGGCAGCTCATTCCCTCTAAAACCCTGGCCGTCTCACGCCGAAAACAAAATAATAAACCCTGAAACGAAATCGTCTGATCCTAAATCCGACGAAGGCGAAACCACCCCAGTCGCAGAAAGCGAAAATAAAGGCAGAACCGTAAGACAAAGACCGGTGCGCTTGAAAAACATTCGGAAAGAAGAACGCCCGCTTAGCTCTCATATCAGTTGCAGTATTAAAAGGCAAAAGATAGACTTAAAAGGCCCAAGAGTCAAGCACGTCTGCAGAAGCGCTTCCGTTGTTCTAGGCCAACCTGTCGCTACATTCCCTGCGGAACAGAAGAAAAAGGAGACACAACCTGAAAGTGCAGCGGGAGAATTAAACGAGCCCGCAGCATGCGGGAGCAACACTCTTAAGCCTGTCCCCAAAAGTGTTGGCGAAAACACATCTGAAAATAAGCCGTGCCCTGAAATTAAACCTGCTGCAACTTCGAAGAACTCTTCGCAGAAAACATCAGATTTGACCAGCGTTGTATCGTTTAAAAAGGAAAAACTGGGAAAGAACCTTCTTTCTTCAGTTTCAGGTGATGTAAGTATTTTTAATTTTTTTTTTTTTATTTTACTATTACATTTTTATTTGAATATTTGTTAATTTGTATATGTATTTAATTTAAGTATATATTTTTTAATCTGTGTATATTTTTTTAATTTGTATATTTATTTTTCAAATTTCCATTTATTTTTTTAAATTGCATATACATTTTTTTATTAATATTTTAAAGTAGGGGTTTCCAAACATTACGAGTTAACTTGTTGCTATATATATATACCCAAAGAACATGATTGTCGCACATTGCATCAATAATTAGGTATATGAAAGCACACTGAATGCCGTGTTTCTTCAGGTTAGACCAAAAACGTCTCTCAATGAATTTCCAACTGTGCTCTGTTAACACAGTTTAGGCACTATAAATCAGAGTTTTGACGCTGATTAATTACTCTAGATGAAACTTGGATACATCAATCTATATTCAGGAAATTGGTTTCCACTTCTTTTTTTCCAATTTCTCGTTTCGTTCTTTTACTGGCATTTGAACACATTATTATATAACTATATACACAACGATACTACACTTTTCTCCACTTTGAACGAATGCTTGGGAACCGAACTATTCCTAAATAAGGGTGAGCTGAGGAAACTTTTCTATTATTGCTGAAGGTTATTTTTTGATGCAAAAAATACCTACCCATGGTTCTAGTGCTACAGGTTTGGCTGGTCCAACACGGCAGTGTCCAATTTACATATATGGGTTTGGCACCCAATCAGTTAAACTTTATAAGTTTTATTTTATAAAAAGTTGTTTTTTGGAAAAGTTTGCAAGCATTGTATATATGTATCTCCATAATATGTAAAGCAACCTTTTTGGGCTAGTTTTTCTTAGAGATACATAATTCCACAGCATTTGATCTGATCGATCAATGCCAGACATTTCTAGAATAATAACATCATTTATTGATCATGAAAATAATTATGTTTCAATACAATTTTCAACATTAACAAACCAAAGGTGATGAAAAATTTTAGAAAATATTTTTGTAAAATAAAAACTGCAAGACACTTTTTTTAGAAATTAAAAATTCTAGTATTATATTTAGTTTACATACTTACCTGCATTGTATAAATGCATAAAAACATCAATTGTTACGTGAAACATTCCGAAAAGTACCATGTCAACACCAGACACAAAAAAGAACTCCAAATCCCTCTGTATAGAATAGCAAAATCGCAAGGTAACATACATTACATGAGAATTAAGATTTTTTTACAATACCAATGAATTTATGGTCCATCCAATATAAATTCCTTACCTAAATGTTCGATTGTTCCATATCTAGTGAGTAGATTCCAGTTTGTCGAGTATTTAGACCATTCTTTTCATATGTATTTGGCATCGTCTCTCAGAGATTTCACCTTGTTCCTTTACTTTTCTTCTTTTCAAAAATGTTTCTACTAAAAATTTTTTGGCTAATTCTAATCACTTCTAACCAATTGCAAGCTTTAATTCACTTAATTCTTGCCAGTATTTCTATGTATTAGTACTCTGGTTTTCAGATAACAGTTCATAATATACCCATGCATATTATAATAATTTCCTGTTATAAAATGCTCCAACAACAATGATGTCTTATGCTCAATTCACTCCAAAAATAAATTTGATGTCTTCTTCATCAGGCCAGAACTTTGTTATGTATGTTATCTATGATAGAGTAGTGGTCTGTTGTGATTGTAACTTTGATTTACTTGTTGATAACAAATTTTGCCTTAAATTTAAAAATTTATTGGTCCAACATGACAAAAAAATCAAGAGTCAACAAAATTATTTTAATCACCCTTATTGATAATGTAGTAAATGTTACCTTTGGTGAGCTATTTCTTAGTCATACCCATTCCATTTCCTTATACTCTTCCACTGAAGATATTACATTATGACGTGTTTTCCAGATATATAAGTTATCTCTATCATCAATAAATCTCCGGAGGTACACTCTACATGTCTCTCAAAAGCAACGATTGATAATAGCAATATTTTCATAAATTAATATTTGTTTCAGTGCAAGCAACCGTCCCAAAAGAAATCACCGGAAAAACTACCCAGCATTAGTATAGACTTCTGGCAAAGCGACATCGATGAAATATCAGAAAACGGATTTTGCCTTATAGCCTCCGAACCGCTACCTTTACAAGCTATATGTTTCTTTTGCGGAAGTGGGGGCCGGGAACCTTTAATACACTGTTCGTTGTGCTGTGAGCCCTATCATCCGTTCTGCTTGGAGCAAGTCCCATCAGACATCACCAACAACAATCAAAAATTCACCTGGCTGTGTCCTAGATGCACAACTTGCGGGGCCTGTGGACAGATGGGGCGGCAGAAAGTCAACTGCCAGAAATGCCATAGAGATTATCATCAAGAGTGCTTTAACGATAAGTGGAAAACCGATGAAAGCTTATCTGTAAGTTTTTTTTTTATTTGGAAATAATATAAATATAAAACTACTTTTTTGTTTTAGGTATGTTCAACGTGCCTGCGATGTAAAAGTTGCGGATCCGTAAACATTACGAAGTTTGTTGGCAATATTCCCCTGTGTGTAACTTGCTTCAAACTTCGGAAAAAAGGAAACTATTGCCCTTTGTGTCAGAAATGCTACGAAGAAAATGATTATGAATCAAAGGTAAAAGTTCTATTATTATTAATTATTATTTCATTAATTTCTATTGTTTTCAGATGATGGAATGCAATAAATGTAAAAAATGGATACATGCCCAGTGTGAAGGGCTATGCACTGAACAGTATCAGATGTTGAGTCTACTTCCTGAATCGGTCGAGTACGAATGTCGTAAATGTTGTACACAACCGATTCCAATGTGGCATCAAGCAATTCAAGCTGAATTGAGGTCTTGCTTTAACAATATTATAAGAACTTTGAGCAAAAACCGATTAGCTCGGAGCTTAATAAAGTGGAGTCCAATCAAAAGCACTTCAACTAGTGTCAAAACGTTAGGTTCCGCTAGAAAACTACAATTCTTTGAAGAGGATATGCCTGATGTTTCCGATGTTAAAGTTAATTCACCTGATACACCGAAAAGGCTGCTTTTGAAAGATGCCACTGGTAAAGTTAAAGAGACAGATTTGCCACAAGAAGAGACGCAGCCTAAATTACCTGTTTCACCCTCAATGGCTGAAATAAAAAACAAATTGAATTCCAATGAATATATTTCGCTAAAAGAATTCAATCAAAGTATGGTGCAAGCTTTAAGCAATTCAGAAAAAGACGAATTACTTTTAATTTACAACTCTATTCTCAAGAAAATTTTTCCTTGGTTTGATCCTTCTGACACAGGCAACATTTTGGAAAACTCTTTGTGCGAATCAAGGTTAGATATTAGTGAACATGTCCCTGAAAAAACTGTTTCTGAAAATGTATTAAAATATATTTCTTCCATTGACAATGATGACACCAGAGTGTGTTTATTATGCAAAGGTGTGGGAGATGGGTTATCGCATCAAGAAGCTAGACTTTTATATTGCGGATATGATGAATGGATTCACGCCAATTGTGCCCTGTGGTCATCGGAAGTTTACGAAGAAATAGATGGATCACTCCAAAATATTCCAAGTGCAATATCAAGGGGACGCCTGATGCGCTGTGCAATGTGCAAGCACAAAGGCGCTAGTGTTGGATGCTGCTTAAAAGGTTGCTATGAAACTTATCATTTCAAATGTGCGCAGCAAGCAAAGTGCCAGTTTTTACATGACAAAAATGTCTATTGCAATTCCCACGAGTTGCAGAACAAAACGAATATTATAACTAGTCCTTCCGAATTCCACATCAATAGATCTGTGTATATAGAGTTAGATAAGAAGAAGAAAAAGTATTTGGAACCTGATAAAATACATTTTATGGTTGGTTCTTTATCAGTCACTAATTTAGGAAAAATAATACCTGCTGTTTCTGATAATGCTGATTCTATTTTGCCTTCGGGATTTAGTTGTTCGAGATTGTTTTGGTCGACTGTGGAGCCATGGAGATTAGTGCCGTACATTATAAAAACGTCCATATTAAATACTAATTCGCTTAATACGTTAATAGATAAGAATTTTACTATTGATCATACGATGCCGAAAAATGTCGTTGAAAAGAAATATAAAGAACTTACGTCTTGGTTCAGAAGTTTAGAAAAGGATAAATCTGATGTGGAGGATGACGATGAGCCTCAAAATTCCGATATTTTATCAGCAGAATTGATGAGTGATGATATTTTTGAAGTGTTACCTCATGATTTGTTGGATGGAATTTCTGTTCAAGATATGTTGATGTATGAAGAGTTGCTCAACATGGATTTTAAGAATGGTGAACTAAATTGTAACGATGCTATTATTAGTTCGGAAAGTATAAAGAAAACTGACGAGGACGAATGTGAATCAGACCAGAGTAAAAGTGGACGTGAACTTAAAAGAAGCAAGTCCGAAGTTTTTTCACAAATTACTGAATTGTCAAAAGCAAGGAACCAGCAACGTTCTTGTAGCTTAACGTTCAGCTGCAAAATGGACAATTCTATAAGTCCTGTTATGAAGAAAAGAAAAATAACGCCTCGAGATAACATATTCTTGCAGTTATTGCAAGTTGATGGAGGAAATGATTCTAGTGGAAGTGAGTGTGGATCTCCGACTCATAAGATCGAGACTGATTGGTCTATGGAAATATCGGAAGAGCCAGTTACATGTGAAAAATGCCAGTGTACGTATAGAACAGCAGCTAGTTATAAGAGACATTTAGAAACATGCGATGCTATGTTTACGAGTGAGAGTGATTCAGAAGAACAAAGCTTAAATACCATGGAAAAAGGATTGGAAAGTGGCCCGATTTTAATGAAAATAAATGAACAAGAGCCTCAAGTAATTGCGTCATATGAAACCTACAGCACATTTCATTCTACACAAAACGAAGTTCATTCAACAATTTTAAATACTCAAACTTTTGTGACTTCGGAGTCTACTAGTGAAGTAGTTTCGGTTCCAGATAATGCAGGCTTATTTTACCCCACATACCAGCAACAACTCGTGGAGCAAAAGCAAATTCCTTCTTTAATAACATCACAGCAAAATATTGCTGTGAATAATATTAATAATATATCCATAGATCCTACTGCTACAATTACAATAAATCATATTCCTGTTTCTATGGAAGATGTACAATCTTCCACGGTAAACACAAATACCATGCCAATTAATCAACCTACACCTTTTTGTGTAAATCAAACGCCTATATGCTTAAATCAAACTAATCCAATTTCGAATTTAATTTCTGTAGATAATAGTCAGTCGGTTGCAATCAACTCCACAATTAATCAACCATTAACACTTAATCATTCTGCACCCATAGCAATTAATCAACCTATTGAAATTCAATCTCAGCAAGTTACGATTCAACAAGTTCCTTATTCTCAAGATATTACCCCTATTTTAAATATAACACCCCAAAATCCAATCACTATCGATCCAAAAATGTTTCCCAATTCGAATATTCTAAATTCTGTTGTTACTCAAGCTGTTGTTCCGCAAAATCAGTGGGTAAAACCTATAATTAAACCAGCCATCATAACACAAAAGTCAATTAGGCCAAGGGTTAAACCTACAAGGAATTTAGTTGCGAAAAGACCTGCAACAACTACTGCAAAACTCTCCAATGGAACTACAGTTCTTCTACCCCAGACTAACAACACGCAAGCATCTGTGATTGTTCAACATTTACCATCAACAAACATGATGCCTACATTTGTAGATACATACCAGCAACAAAGCGGGCAAAGTGTCCAGTACTTAGCCACCATTCAACCGCAAATAAATCAACCACAACTCGTTCAAATTCAGCCGGATAACAATTTTTTAAGTATTATGCCTCCGGTACAACCTACTATGATTATCCAACAACCTAGAATGATGACAGACCAGTTGATAATGGACAGCAATGCTTCAATGATTTGGACAACACACCCTGTCCAACCTGTGTATTATGGTTTTGAAACTATTGTCCAGAATACTGTCATGCAGTCGCAGCAACTGTTGCCCACCACGGTACCCGGAATTTTAACCACTAATAGCAGCTACTCTGCTACTACGCAGGTAAATACTTAGAGCATAGTTTTAAACCTTAGAATATATGTATATGTTGTACAATTACCTTTTATCTTTTGCAGGTATTCCAAACGAGTAAACTGGAACCCGTTTTGGATGTTTCTCAAAGCAGCTTTGTTGTTGTCAACAACTGTCCTGGACAAATACTCAACTCACAGCCAGTTCAATCAGTGCAACAACTACCACCAGCTACCAACCAAAACATTTCTGCTACGGCAGTTCTTGCATCAAGCGCCTCCGAATCTAACATTCTGAAATTTGTAGAATCTTCCAACGTTCCCGAAAAATCTCCACAGTTGCACATAAAACTACCCAACAACAAAACACATGTAAATAATAGTATAACTTTGCCTGTAGCACCTTTCGTTTCAGAACAAGGCATACCAACGAACATAGTAACACCTACTCCCAAACAACAGACTATTACTCAGTGCCGACCCATGAACAGAGTTTTGCCCATGCAAACAACTCTAAAAGAATCTATCAAAAAGCCTAAGACCATCAATGAAAAACCAGTCAATGAAAAGAAAATTGCCCTGGATGAAATTACCAAACCTATAAGTTCTATGGAAAAAGAGCAGAAAATACAAATTTTAGACGACATTAAAATAAGAGCCCTAGAACCCATACAGCAAGAAATCCAAACCACAAAGCAGGCTTTCGAAGAAATCAAGAGTATATCCGACCGAATTGAGTCCCTTTCCAACCAAATAGAACCCACAAAAGCTATTTTAGAATGCATCAAACCTGCGGTGGAACAAATCAAGTCAGCATTTGAAACAGCCAAGCATGTATTCGAACCGATCATAGAACCAGTTAAGGTAGAACCTATAACTAACTTCGACACATTTAAATCTGAAATACAACCTGTAAAGCCAGTCTTCAAACCCGAGTATGAACCAATGAAGTCTTCATACGATTCTAAAAAACCAACTACATTCGATCAAAGAAAATTGGCCTTGGAGCCAGCCAATCCTGCATTTGATTCGGTAAAGCCTTCAACTAAACCTCACTCATCTGAGGCAATAAAACCTGTTGCATTTCAAGATGCATTTGGCCCGGCAAAAACTGCATTTGATCCAGCAAAACCTGCATTCGATTCGACAAAATCTGCATTTGAACCAACAAAACCTGCATTTAAACCGGCAAAACCTGCATTTGAACGCCCTAAAGTATTAGAATCAAGACAAGCAGTCTATGATTCGGCTAAAACCATCTATAGACCTGAATTTGAGGCAATGAAATCTGAATTTGATCGAGGTTACAATAATTTTGAGCAAATTAAGCCGGAATTTGAATGTAGATCTGGATATGCATCTTTGGAGAGTGGATTTGAACCAGGGAAACCTGGATTTGAAGCTGTGAAAGCTGGATTTGAAACAGTTAAGGCTGGATTTGAAATAGTAAAGCCAGAATTTGATTCGTTGAAGGTAGGATTTGATGCAGTGAAGGGAGGATATAGTCCAGGAAAGCCAGGTTTCGAGCAATTGAAACCAGGATTTGAACAAGTGAAACCAGGATTTGAGCAAGTAGAATCAGGATTCGAGCAAGTGAAACCAGGATTTGAGCAAGTGAAGCCTCCGTTCGACCCGGTGAAGTCTGGGTTTAATTCTGGATATGACCAAATGAAGCCTGAATTTTCTCAATTAAAATCCGGATTTGAGCCAATGAAACCTGATTTCGAAGCAATAAATCCTATTTATGAGCAAATAAAACCCGCGTACAATTCAATAAAGCCTGTCTATAATACAATTAATAACGTATTCGAAAATGAAAAACCTAAGTTCCATCCTATTTTGCCAAAACCAAAGGTGAATAGTTACGAAATATCAAAACCTTTGCAAAGTAAGAATCCAGAACAGGAAAACAAGACTGCAGAGAAAGGTAAAATAGAAATGCAAAATTTAAAAATTGTTCTTAAGAAACAAAATTTGGAAGGTACTTACAAAATAAATTCAGATTGTAAATTGTCGAAGGCGGAGGACGTTTATAAATTCGAAGAGAAGAAAGAGAATGTGTCAGAAGTAGAGAATAAGAACGATAGATGCATGCAAGAAGACTTTACGAAGCAGAAGTTGAAAAAGGATGAAGTTAAAAATGCTAATAAAGTTATCGATCCAAAACCGACTAAAGAAAAGACTCCAGTGTCAAACAGTTCGAGCATATTATATACTGTCGAAACTCAGGATGGTTTTAAACATTCTTCAACATCCTTGACCGACTTGTGGACTAAAGTTTTTGAGGCTGTGCAAAACGCACGTTTAAGTCATAATATGTCGCCACTTCCTGGTAATTCTTTGGATGCTATTAACAATTTGCAACTGCTTGGATTGAAAACAAACGGCTTAAAGTACTTGATAGAACAGTTGCCTGGGGCAAGCAAGTGCACGAAATATAAGCCAACATTTCACTTTCCTGTGGTGGAAGATGACAGTTTAGAGTTTGGCGACCATATGGGCGGTTGCATCAGATCTGTTGAGCATAAGATTCCGAGGGACGAACATGTCGATTTGTTTGGCTGGTTGTCGTCAAAACATAGAAGTTTGGAGAATTCTATAGTTGACCCAGATTTACTTCCGAGGTAACAAAATTGTTTTTTTTTATTTGGAACTTAATTAAAGATTAATTGGTTTATTTCAGGAAAGGATCCATGACCAATTTGCCTATGGCTATGAGGTTCAGGCAACTGAAGACCACGTCGAAGGTGTCTGTAGGAGTTTACAGATCTGGAATCCATGGAAGGGGACTCTTTGCACTGAGGAATTTTGAATCTGGGGAAATGGTTATAGAATATGCCGGTGAGGTTAGTATCTTTTTTTAATTAATTTTCTTATTGAAAATGATGCTCTCATTCCTAGATTAATGCGTTTCATGACTTACTAAAATATTTCTTTTTCAGGTAATCCGTTCCATATTAACTGACAAACGAGAAAAATACTACAATTCAAAAGGTATTGGGTGCTATATGTTCCGTATAGATGATAACCTAGTGATTGACGCTACCATGAAAGGCAATGCAGCTAGATTTATCAATCATTCCTGTGATGTAAGTTTTTTTTAAGTTTAACAATTTATATTAAAATATCAGGGCTAATAATTATTGAGCTTTTATGCTGCCCAATTAGGCATATATTAAATATATCGGCAACTCGACTAAAAATTTCATCCTAACGCACTGGTTTATTTCAATTCTGATGGAACTTTATTTAAGTGGCATTAACAAATTATTTGTATAATCGTATTTACTTACATTCAAACGATTATAGATACATATGTATAAAAGTAGGGCCTGTTAGTCCGATTTGTTCTCTGAACTTTCATTGTTATCTGTATTGTTCGAAGAATATATTTATGCACATCCTAATAGTTTTATTGTATAATAGAGCAAAGTATGAGACCAAAAGATGGAAAGTAATTAAAAATCTATTTAAAATATCTCTATTTGTGAGCTCCCCGTGGGTTTTTCTAGTAAAATGTTTCTGATATTTGTGATAACCTTTGTTGTGGGCCCACGTGGGCTTCTCCTGGAAAATCACACAAAGGTATTATGCAATTTTCAATAATCTCCTTTCTGTGGATAAGAATATTTCTTTAGTTGGCACAAATCTCTCCTCCAAATTGGTCGTTATTTATTTCAAATCCACAAGAGATGATTCCAAAATAATTTTAAATTTGTGTAATAAATTTACATCTATTTCGATAATTCGAGATGATTTGTTGCCATCGTTGTATCTGGGGATTGTTTCATAATGGCTATATGTAAGCCCAACTCTTCTCGAAATTATCTTTGTAATTTGGTTTTACTTTCATGGACATTCTCCTTCTGTAATGCTCTTCTCGCATGTCATTTTTTAATTTCCAATTTGTAAATCCAGTGAAGAAAAACATCTTTTGAAGATGCTCTGCAGATGCAAATTTACTTTTGCACATCACACTTTCATTTTTTCCCTTTTTTGTTCGAAGTTGATTCCGATTGACCCTCGAAAGATACCCAAGAGCTAATAAAATATTAATTTATCTTACAAAGTTTTATTTAATTTACCTGATACTACAGCATCAATTTCTATAAAGCTTGTTTATAAAAAATGTCACAAAAAAAGAATAATCTGAAAAGTAGGTACTAATATTTATCAGTCTTTAAGCACCGTTATTGTTCGGTATTGTATTTTTTTAATAAAATTTTAAGGATTTGTGATTTAGATTAAGTTCTGCAAATTTTGAAATAAACCATGCCGCAGTAACAGGCACATACATATTGGACGTTTTATCTGGTTTCTTTTATGTGATGCCGGGGCTTAGAATTATAATAATATATTTATTT
Organism: Enochrus cinctus; assembly: GCA_033557785.1. Classification (NCBI taxonomy): domain Eukaryota; kingdom Metazoa; phylum Arthropoda; class Insecta; order Coleoptera; family Hydrophilidae; genus Enochrus; species Enochrus cinctus. The sequence goes on along the minus strand of JAUIMW010000014.1, from coordinate 23,914 downwards.
GTTCAAGAGACACATATGTGGGCATGAAACACAATGTAACACAATAAAAATATAAATATTTAATACACTTACAATTAAGAAAAATCGCAGAAGTTTGATTAACAGTGTCTGAAAAAGTTTCTTGGACATCCATGACAAAAAATTCTTGCAAACTTTAGAGACCCTTCGACCTTTTTAATCTGTTATTGTATTTTCAAATTGGTAGTTGCTTCTTCATATTGGTAAAAAGATGATTGTTATTGCTTACATTTCAAACTGTTTCTGAATAGTCGAGAGATGTGTTTATGGAGTCTGTACATATTTGTCCTCCTGCCTGGTGTGATAATTATGATGCCATGGATTTCTAGTGATGATGTGTATACTTTTGTTATCACCTATGCAACATTGTGTTATGCGTATCTCAATGACGGTAGCATCTTGTGTTCTTCAAAGGCAGGTCTACATGTTTTCCTGTTATTAGAAATAAAATTCGCTACGTTCCTTACGAGTGACCCCACAGCAATATACTGTAAGATATTCAAGGCAGGAATCCAAAATGATGCCAAAGAAGCCGGCAGTTTTCGGACATGACATGCCGTTAACTTGGGGGAGTTTCTACTTGTAGCACTCATTCCCAAGAAGATTTCACCCCCACAGAAAGTCATAGGCAGATGAATGAAGTACAGACACAGTCTCAATATAGATCTCTGTAAAATACCTCTTTTTATAGTTAGTCAGTTCACCTTCAAGATCCTGTTGTCACTACTCCTTGTTGTCTGTTTTCATGGTTGAAATACTCGTGTATGATCTTATATACACAATAAAATCTTGTTCTGAGTCTTGTTGATTGGAGTGAACATTATTCATATGCTGATATTGATATGGATAAGAAAAGTTTCTACAGGATCCTTCATATGGTCCTGGATAAATGTTTGATTAAATTGTTTAAAAACAGAAAGATATATACCTCCATGGTTTACCCCGACAATCATAAATAATTTAAGATAAAGGAAAGATGTTGTAAATGATATAGAAAATTTGGAGTTTGGGAAGCTGGAACCTTTTTGGGTGAAGCATGCCACTTGTAAAATTGTACGATTTGTCTTATGTCGCGTCCATCAAGGATAATATCCGAACTGATCCTAAGAGATTTTGGTCATTTATTAGAACTTAAAAGAGTAGTGGGATGTCTACCTGCCTTGATCTGGCTTGATGACTGAGGATTGTAGGAAAGAGCAGATTTCTAATTCTTTTTCAAGTTTCTTTTCCAGTACCTATGCTCATGTTAATATTTAATCTGTATGTAACATTATTTTGCCTTCCATTGAGAAACATGAGATTTTATCAGCCATAAAAAAGCTACGTCCTCAGACCTGTGGACCAGATGATGTACCATTTTATATAATAAAAGAATGTGCAGAATTATTAGTTGGCAGGTTTCTGGCGTCATTTAAGGTTTCCTGGGTTGTTTCTATACACAAGGATGGTGATAGGCATGATATTAGGAACTACCTGCTTGGGTTGCTAATCTCTGAGTTTGCCTATGTCTTTGAGATTATTTTGTTTACTAATATTTCCAGCACAGTCTCGAATAAGATTGTTGTTGGTTTCTGAAAGGCAAGATCGTGGGCAACGAACTTGAACATCTTTACACAGCATGTATTTGATGCTTTTTCATTGCTTCTTCAGGTAAATGTAATCTATCTGAAACTTAGCAAGGTATTTGATCGGATTGACCATGCTGTTGTCCTGCACAAAATGAGATGTGGTTTTTGCATGTCGAAATCATCTAGTTAGGCTTTCCTTTTTTATCTTACGGTCAGGCAACACTTTATACTGGTTAAGGGCTTTAAGTTGGTGCCTATGCTCATGTTGATATTCAATCTGTATGTAATATTATTTGGCCTTCCATTGAGAAACATGAGATTTTATCAGCCATAAAAAAGCTACTTCCTCAGACCTGTGGACCAAATGATGTACCATTTTATATAATAAAAGAATGTGCAGATTTATTAGTTGGCAGGTTTCTGGCGTCATTTAAGGTTTTCTGGGTTGTTTCTATACACAAGGATGGTGATAGGCATAATATTTATATTTATATATTTACAAAATTGAAGGAAGTTTTTAAAATAAAGCAGTTATAAATATTTTATTATTCTTTAGTTCAATCAATAATTAATTATGGTATACTGGGTTGGGTGGTGCAGCTGAGTGCCATATCAGAAAATTGGAAATCCTTATAAAGAAAGATAATTGCACATTTTATTTCTAAATAAAATATTTTGTATTTATTTATCTATCATTGTTGTGGAAGTATTAGTTATTCTTGTGTGATATTTTGGGAATTAAGTTGTAATAGCTCATCACAATATAGAACTGAGCTGATGGTTTGTTTATGGTGACAAAAACTATAATGAAGCCTCCACATATGTATATTTTGTTTTTCTTTAATCCTTCATAATTAGGGGTCTGAATATGCAGATAATTGGTATCCTTGATTGATTTAACTTCACTCGACCTACCACGAAGACACCACAAGACTATGAGTCTGGAATCTGACTTTTTGATTAAGATTTTGGAATGGTTTACATTGAAGATGTCATGGCCAATATTATAATGCAAAGACATTGTAAGTTAATAGATGAGATATCCTGCATATCGTCCGTATACAGACGTGCGGAAGCTGAAACTTGGTGCTTGTTTGTATTCACAAATGACCTTCTATCTTTCAAATCGATTAATTGGATGTTCATTCCAACATTGCGTTCAAAACACATCTGTTAGCATTTATTATAGTGGGGAAAAAAAAATTAATTAAATTTCTGAAATTAACAAGCAAGAAAAACACAAAACATTTAAGGAACAGTACACTCCTACTGTTATAATTACTAAGGACTAAAACTATATCTTATAAACAGAGCAGCAAGTTGCCCATATATTCAGTATGTGCTGCAAATATAATTTTTACAAATTAAAATAAATAAAGATGAAAAACATTAATTTCTGTTTATTTTGTTACAGCCAAATTGTTATTCGAAAGTCGTGGAAATACACGGACACAAACACATAATAATTTTTGCGTTACGAAGAATTTACTGTCAAGAGGAGTTGACATATGACTACAAATTTCCATTTGAAGAGGACAAAATCCCCTGCACGTGTGGAGCTAGACGATGCCGGAAGTTCCTGAATTGATATAAATTTTACATTTTTGTATCCACGTGGTTTATATTTTTTGGAATTCGATATGTTTATTTATAAAAAAAAAATTTAAATAGGATTTAGATTTTAAAATATATAGTTATTTATTATTTTTACATGTATAGTGTATATATATATTTTGTATTAAGTAGTTTTTCCTCGTGTAGCACCTATATTAGCCATATTAAAGAGATAATATATTCTTAAATTTCTTAGAGTTAAGATTTGTAAAATGTTTTTAACAGTATTTGAGATATTTTTCAAGTATTTGGCTGTGAAAATATGTATTTGTGCCATTGGCTACATAGGTGCTATTTTAATATGAGTGTTTTATAATCTTGTGATAATTTTCTAAAAAAAATTCTCTTCTATATTTTCATCTTTTTCTAATGAAACTCAACTTTCAAATTGAATCTATACATGTACATTGTGTAATATATGTATTATAAGAGAATAGTGTTATTTTCTGGTAATTTTAGTAGGCCTTCAGAAACAACCTACGAAAATTGCAAATATAGGCTTAATATGTATTAAATAAACTGACAATATCCACATATCAATATATTTGTGTAGAAGACTGTTGCTTCTACGAGAGTGATAAAAGGCCTTCGATAAGAATGTGTAAATATGAGGAACGAAATAAAAAAAATAACTAGTGTCTTACATTAATAAACCGACCGAACTGACATTGAAGAATCTTCATTTTCTTGGTGCTTAATTTTGCCTATGTATAACAGTAAATGCCGCAATTATTATTTAATATTTACAATTTCACATTAAAAATAAATTTCTACTATTTAGTTTATTTAACACTATTGTTCATTTATAAACTACATAATACTCATGGAATAAATAAATTAGAAAATATCTTTGTTTTTATTAATAAACCTGTAGTTGATGAATTTCTGAACATTAATTTGAAGTCCACAGATGAAATTCTTAATGACACAGGTAAGATTTTTTTTATTAATAAATAATTCTTAGAATCTCTTTAAAAAATTAAGAGAATCAATTATTATTATTTAATCATAAAAGTTTAACTGTATAAATTCATTTTACAATTTCCAAGTTACCTCTTGTTTATCACCTGCGTTGACTGATATGAGTACATACTAATAAAGCAATTCTTTTTATATTTGACATGGAACTCGTTTTATATTTCGAGTTATAGGTATTATTGAGCAAGCGGCCGGAAAATATGCAATTTTCGGATTTTTGGACCAGGTAGACCACCACGGGAGTCCCGGCGATCTCGCAATTCCGGGCGCAGGGGCTCAGAAAAAAAATTGGCAGTCTCTTTAAAATAATGGATTTGGAGCTCGATCTGTACCTCTACTGCTCGAAATTTGCACATGCGCATTATCAAATGTTTGGACTTAAAAAAATTTTTATTTGGTTACTATGAAGGCCTCCGAACCTAGAGTTGTGGTTCAGTGCCCGATGTAAAGCATTTAAATTCAGGCATGCGCGTGTCAAATAAATTGAGCTTTTCATACGTGGTCGCGTATTGAAAAGGAAAATTTTAAAAATCAAATGTTAAATATGAATATTAACAGGGAATATGATGTTTCTTTTCATTAAATACATAGTTTCGATTGGGATAGAAATTTTCGGACTGAATTTGTCGCGCAAGAAGAGGATTCACTGTATATTGATTTTACAAAGTAGATGTGTATTGCAGAATTGAGAACATCAATAGTAAATTAAAATAAATAAATTTTAATTCTAAATTTAAATGATTCTTGGCTAAGAATTTAGTAATAAATAAATTTTTAAGCACAAAATATTCATTACTTACCTATCTTGCCAGGTGAATTATTAACAAATAAATACATCATATAAATAAACAAAAATATAAAAATAAAATAACATTTTAAATATGTAAAACTTTATTAAAATTCAAATATTTACAATTACAGCTAGTATATTTTTGATTTAAAATTAGCATCTGTTTTCGTATCGATAACAATTTCTTCGTTAAGTTTTTTCGCTAAAAAATATAATTGGGCAAGTGCTATAACCAAAGAGCAAATAATACCCAACAATAACCGAAAACCAAAGTCTAGACTTCCAGTCAGGAGTTCGATTCCAGTAAATCCAAATGCGAAGCCTGCTATAACGGACATAACAAATTGAGCGATGGCGATTATATGACGATTCAGCTTTTTCACTGGAACAAAACAAAAATCACAATTAAATGTAATTCCTCGGCAATAATTACTTACACTGAAATGAAAGGGACTCTTCCGGCAACTTATATCTCGTGTTATCGACATTGCCGGTGGTATTTTTGTGGTAACTATCATGTTTCTCGTTGGATTCAATATTAGTTGGCAAAATTATTTTCGATCCCTTAAATAACTCATGAAAATAAACTTTCTCAGTCTTATCTATGTTATCCCTCAAAATTTGTTCGTAGATGCAATGCAAGTTTTCTAAATTTAACAAATTAGCGGTGCTGAAATCATTATCGCCGGAATTTTGAAACGTGACCCGTCCCTTCCTTTCAATCTTAGACAGAGACTTGATGATTTTAAGATCGGACTTATTAATATACTTATGTTCTAAAGGTTTCCTAAGAAAATCGGTGTTTTTTCTATCGATAGTTTTTATATATTTTAGCAAATTATTAGACGGTTTTACGTAAATGCCAACATGGTCTTTTGGTACAAACATTCTCACGTGAGGTTCAGTTTCTTCTCCAAGCCTCTGTAAAATTCCTGGAGCTCCTCTTCTTTTTCTTCGAAGGCGTTATCGATCCTTGTGCACTTGTGTGACATATCACTCATGAACGATTCCCATTCTTGTTTACGGTCTTCTCTCGCTAATTCTAACGAAGTGTTCTACAAATAAAACATGAATATAATTAGAAGTAAAATAAATTTATTGGAGACTTACTATTTTGTATTTGAGCTCGATATCCCTAATAGAATTACACAGAACTAAGGCGCGATTTATGTTAGAATTTGTGTTAGTCAAAGCGTTGTGAATGGAAGGATTTAAACGGTTGAGTTGAGTGTCCTTGATGTCCGTCACAGTTTCCAGTAGGAAGAATAGATTTTCAACATCTTTGTCGTTTGGTTTTTGCTGTAAAAGAGAAAAACAAAATAGATAAGTGGGATAAAGAGAAGGAGTTTTTACCTCAAATTCTCTCAAAGTGAATTGAATTTCGCCACTCAAAAATGCTCTGTGATCAAAAAGCCTACACCAAACTGCGTTTACATCTGAAAATCGAAAAACTATTTGAATCAGGGTGAAAATAATAATATTTTAACGTACCCTTTGGAATGTCAGACATATTTTCATTCGGCGATCATATGGAACTGTCAGCTGTCATAGTTGTCAAAGTGTTGTTATTTCATCTATTCAGTTTTCACTAACCGGGGTCCCAGTGTTCAGTGTAAAAAGAACAATGGATAAAAACGCCAATATGATTTTTATTGTACGTTTTTTTAATGAAAAATATCAATATTTTATATAAACAGTTGTTCAAGTAACTGTACACGTGTTTCTTTAACAACAATACTAATTTTCACCAGGTTTAATTTGAATTTTCACTTGGTAAAAATTCAAAAACAAGACTAATTAAACTGAGATTTATACTTTCTTTGTTCTCTGTCGCATTCCGCGAGAGTACATTTAAAAGGCGCCTCCTAAAACCGGCCCTGATGATTTATGTAACGATCATTTCCATTGTGATTTACAAAAGCGTTCCCATAAAGTTATTGTAGGTATGCGTGCATAATAGCGCTGTTTTTTGTGTTGGCGTTTTACGTTCAGATAAATAAAAGTTTAACAAAAACATATTTAAATAAATTAGAAAAATTTTGCGCAGAATTCGATATTAAACTGGGTTATTCTGGACAGTCGCAGCGAAATGACGCGTTTTATGAATAATCGTAAAACCCCATGATAATAAAATACAGTTATAAAACGTAAAAAATACAGTATACGATTCTTCCTTGGTCTGATAAAAGGCACATATCAGCTGGATGAGTAAAAAGATATTCGCGCGTTTCAAAAAATTCTGTGTGATAATTTCACCTCGTCGCCGACTCGACTGTCCCGCTATTTAACTTATCGCTACAGAACAGCCTACAATTATTTTTGAGTGATTAATGCTGCATACATGTAATTGTGAAAACGTCTACTTTCAAATTAACGTTTTTTTTTCGTATGCGTATACGCGTTAAAATGTAAAAAATATTTTTACATAAATTTGACTTAAGTAGCATTCGTAGATGTTTTTATTTGTCGGTTTGTGTTGTTTATCGCTGGAAGAAATAAAACAAATAAATAAATTAGCTTATCATTACACGTCAACGTATTTTATGTTTGGATTTATTGGTAGTTATTTAAGAAATTAACGATTAATTTGGATTGTTAATTTACTTTATTTATTATTCAGGGAGTAAATAAAGATGTCATTTTCTATTTTATTTCGTGGCACCATACAATTATTATCTTAATCAGATAATAATCGAGGTAATCTTATATAGATAGTAAAAGTCTTACAATTAAATTAAAGCTTGAAAATTTCTCTATTTTAAATACTTGTTTTTGTGTAAACATTTTTATCAAACTTTTGTTATTTATTTTCCCTCTACGAATATCTATATTTGTGGTTGCGTAACTAATTCAAATTTTTATTATTATTTAAGATTGACTCGATAGCAGCAATGATAAATGTAATTCTTTATCTTTATGGGCTTATATTGTTCTTGAAAGTAAACATTTATCGATTTATGGGCGATCATGTATGTACAAATGGATTTGTGCAAGCAATCGTGTTTTAGGGTAATTGTTTATTGATGAATTCTCGAAATCTATTACCGTAGCAGACCGTAATTAATATGACCCTTTGCGGCTTTGAAAAGCTCTATTCTTCAAAGGCAAAATTTTATCAGATAATAAACTCAATGAGTCGTTATAGACACAATATCTTCTCGATGTTTCGTGTTTTTTTACCTGTACACAAGGATTATAAAAGAATATATAGTAAAACAGTCGTCAACCTTCCGAAAAAAAAAAGAAACGTTTTATTGTTATTTGAAAATAAAATCATAAACATCTTTAGTTTTTGTTCTAAATAATATGTACTTACAAACATGATAAAAGATTATTAATACTTACCGCGATAACGAGGGAATAAAACGAGCATAACTACAAATTATTACAGTACTATGTTATCACTTTGTTTCCATTTCATTTGTTATACAAATTGGAAAACTTTTATATTAGATAATTGGAATGTTATCAATTTTGTATAAATTAATCACAAAAAGTACGACATTTCACCTTTTACAATTTTTGTTGGCTTGATTTGGTGTATCCTTGTTTTTTTCCCGAATAAACTTAATATTAGTATATGATAAAATAATAACATAAATAAAATGCACAACAAAGATTACCATATCTCTATTGTACCACAAGAGGACTCGCTATACATTATGGCCATATTTTTTTATCAGTTCCTTCCGGATTTATTTTTTTACAAAAATAATTGTAGTAGTTAAGATGATCTGAAAAAATGAAGATCAAATGGGTAAATATTCTAGTTAATTGGGACATTTTGCGAGAACATCCATATCTGAAACATTTATTTGTCCAATTTAACAAATTGTCCAGATTTTTATATTTTTTAATATTCTTAGTTAGCATTACAGTTTAGTCAAAAAATATTTAAAAGAGCTCATTACTATTGTTGTAATAACTCAAATGGTTTTTTTTCGAAATAAAATTTTAAAAATATTGTTTTTTGAATGTTATCTTTATTTCGCAAAAAAGTATAAAATATTTTTACTGTTTTTTGTTTTGAAATATCAACTATGTTCTCGGCTATTACTTATAAAATGTTAATGTAAATGTTTTTATAATTGCCACGACAAATATATGGAGTTATACTGTACTGTAATGTAATCAATAGACTATGCATTTTTTGCATAAATATGAATAAGAGTATTAATTGTCGCATGAATACAGTGAAATTAGAATAAAAGAAAGCTAATTCGTGTATTAGAATTTATTTCTTAATCAATCAACTTTTGAAAAAATATTTGGTTGTAATTAATTTTGCCCAAATATGTTTGGGTTCTATTAATTTTGACAAAGGTGTATGTTATATTTTATATTGTTAGTATTTTAAAACACATCAGGTTGATAAAAGGAGCTAGTAAAGTTGTTCCACAGCTTGAAATTTGATTCCACTTCAATTTCCTTTCCTAATTTCTTTATTTCCCAATTTTTGCCAAAAATAACTATAACTTTTAAAGTTTTTTTTTTTTAAATTTTGTTCACCTATGTTATCTGTAATTGTAAAGAATATACAAAAAGGATAATTGTAAAGAAAAGTACTCCAAAAAGTTCCATCCGTCTTGGAGAACTCACAGGTGGAGAAACTCTTCCAAGAATTTTATGAAAATCGGGTTATAATGGCAGTTTCCCTTAAAAAATCTCAACAGCACATTTCCATCCTGTTTGAGGATTACTTAGATAAAAAAAATAAGAACACAAAACACTAAAAGTAAAAACACCTTTCAAGAGTAGATTAAAATTGTTATTTCTATTACTCAAAAATTTGGTAATTCTATTCCTATAAGAATACAGATGAATTGAATTAATTTAAAGGCACGAAAAAAGAAAATTTAAAAATGTTTCAACAACTCTTATGTATGCAATTTTATTTATTTAAAGAACAATATACATACCTGTATTACACATAGCTTATGTTGAATCAAAAACTCCAAGCAGTTATGCAAATATACTTATAATTTCAGACCAAAAAGGCCAAACTAAAATCTACTAGTTTTTTTAATGAAAAATATTTAAGTTCTGAAGAATAAAAATTAAATTAAGAAAATTAGAATTCCATAAATAACATGCTTTTAGTTTATATTTTTAAACAAACAAAAAAATTTATATGTTTATGCTATTTGAACTGAAGAGTTATCTACCTTGAGTTTCCAGGCCAATTTTTATCTATATGACATCATAGCTTAAAAAAAAGTAACTTTTTTTTTAAACTTTAATTTATATCAGTCAATTAAATATAATTTATAATTTAAACCCAAAACTAAAACAAATATTTGTTACAACCACAAGAGGAAAGATTCATTGCAAATTTCGATGGAAACCACACAATATTGATAACCTGTTACCGCAAAAGATTAAGTGCAAATATTTTGTGTATTGGGTGGGTTGTGGGCGTTCAATCAACAAATTGTGATTAATCTTTGAAAGAAACCAATAAAAAAGTTAATTAAAAAATAAGTGATGTTTAAAATTAATAAATATAAGGACTATGATTATATATGCGCAATGTTGTGGAGAAATTAAAAGTGGTAAAAATAGCAGATATTAAATTGTGTAAATAGGTATAATAACGTGGGAGTGAGCAAGGTTACAACTAATAATAAACAAAAAGAAAATAGGCTTGAATGTTATTTCAGTTTTAAAATACTGCAGAAGAATTTAAAATCCAGTTTTACAACATTTGAATAAATATAAGGACAATAAGTGTGGTGCAATAGTGGCAGCAGAGAGCAACTGGACAAGAGATTTAATTAAAAAAAAACAAACATTTAAATGGAGGTTTCGCACGAATGATGATGGCTAAAAATAGAGATTTCAATGCTATGAGCTTCAACTGAAAGAAAGTGCATAATAAACATTAGTCATACAAAAAAATTTACAGAAATAAATCTTACAAATTGAGTAAATTTAACAAGTGGAAGCGATAGCTGAAAGATCTGATTAAAAAAAAGTAATATTAACACATAAAATTTTTGAGAAGAAAAAAGCCTTTGTCTTCTTTGTGCAAGTAACAATAACTAAGCCCTTTTAAATGATGTAAAAGACTAATTGATGTAATTGTACCATTGTAAATCTGTAAATTTATTGTGAAGAAATACAAGGGCATGGCCCTTTGTTGTGGAGGACAATAGATGCAGGTTTAATTAAAAAAATTTGGGCGTAAGAGTTTTGAAAAAGAGCGTGGTGTGGCGATTAGGTTAAAAATAAAAAAAAGTCACCACTTAAAATGTGTTTATTACATACGTATTATCACAAATCCTTTTTGGCTCTCAGATCTCGCGTTCAAACTGTATTATAATATACAAACAGACATTCTCTCCAATCATACATATTTTGATTGAAAAATTTTTATACAAAACACAGACTTTCCATAAAAGTAATGTTATAATATTTATATATACATACATGAGCTTTATTACAATATTACACTACCATAAACGTGATATCCGCATGGTATAGTATAAAAGGCCGAGTGCGTGAACTTTGGATGCGGTCGAAGTTGCGACCATTAGGGCTGAGATCTCTTTTAGGCCAAAAAACACCAATAAATATCCATGCGCCTTAGTTTTTTTCCATCCACTCCTATGCAATCTTCTTCGTTTATCTCCATTTGTTTTTAATTAACTTTTCTTTCAGGCACTATCAAAAAATAGATCTTATCGGTAAAGATATGATTTAGTCTTAAAAAGTTGTAAATAAAATATTTTTACGTTTTGTGTTGATTTTTTTTGTTCAATGTATAAAAATATAGATACTGTACGGTTCTAAGCCATATTTTTAAGTATACTAGAAAAAATGAGCATTTCTTTTAAGCCCCGTCCGAAGTGAAATTGTCCACGACACAAAAATAACGTACATGACCACAGTGTTCAGTGTCAGTTTAGGTAGTTAAAAACACATTGTTCCCATAATAATAATAATAATGAAACGAGGCCGCTATTAAAGTACTGTACAACAACAGTAGTTTTTCTTTTCTTTCTCGGGACTAAAGTTCATTTCGCGTACGATTTCTGCGAAAACTTCATTGACGTTGGTTCTGTTCTTGGCACTGGCTTCGATGAAAGGACATCCCCAATGTTGAGCCAGAGTGTTACCTTCAGTGGTGGATACTTCACGTTGATGTTCCAAATCGACTTTGTTTGCTACCAATAAAATGGGTACTCTTTCTGTTCCTTTAACCCTGGTTATTAGTTCTTTCATAGATCTGATGTCTTGAAATGTCTGGTGGTTAGTAAGACTGTAAACAACCACGAACCCTTGACCGTTCTTTATATAAAGGTCACGCATACTTGCGAACTGTTCTGTTCCAGCAGTGTCCAAAATTTCCAAAACACAAGGTGAATTGTCCACTTCTATTTCTTTCCGATAAAAATCTTCTATTGTTGGATCATATTTTTCCATGAAACATCCGGACACGAACTGTACTGTGAGTGCACTTTTGCCAACCCCACCCGATCCAAGAACGACTACTTTAAACTCCCGCATCGTTCTTATTATTCGATTTATCACTTTTATTTATAAAAATATATTGAAATTATACTTTGACGCACTTCTCTGATGCACGACTTTGACTTGAAATTGTTTGTTATCTTTAAAATTATTATCGCCATTGCAACACTACAATATTAACGTCGCCATCTTAGAATACTGGCGATCTCTCTGTTTTTAATGTGCCCGTCAAACCACGAGGAACATTCGGCTTTTTAGTGGGGGGAAACACGAACATTTAACAACGACTGTTGACACATGCGTCACATCACATACATCCCCACTCTCTTAAAACCTCCACTTGTAGATTTCTAAACGGGTATAGCGCCATCTTCTGACGACCTCCTTCGATCTTTTTAGAATACTTTTTTTAATTCCTATCCAAATTACCGATTGTCAAACTGCTGCACGCGTGCCGCGTACCAAGGAATTTCTTATATACACTAATTTTAGTTTACCATTTACTTTAAGTTTATTTCCATTCAATATTGCCGCGCAAGATATTTACATATTCACGCAATACAAATATGTATTAAATTTTAAATCGAAAGCCTGCCTAAGACCAACGTTTGGACTGGTGTTGCAGGCTCTCGCTTTACACGGCTTCATAAACATATATACAACCTGAAACACTACACATAAATCACCAAATATCCGCTCGACTCACATATTATAATATAATATTATATACAAAAAAAAACAAAAAAATTATATTTACATATTGTGACTTATGGCTTCTCTCAATTGGTCCCCTCCACTCAAAATGTGCATCCGTAATTTCTTAGTACACAGCTTGTAATTGACAATATCCCTGATCTCTCGAGGTATTTCATTGTATATTTTTACTCCCAGATAAGTAATAGATCTTTGGGCTAGTATATTATTTTTCCTGGAAATGTACAACTTAATTTTTTTCTTATCTGATACTCATGATCACTGCGCTGGTGTAGCCTCGGATTTTCGTGTAAGTACAATCTGTCCAACAAAAAAGGAACTGGCAGTTTGTGAAGAAAAATATAAACTATCTATCTCCTTGTACCATGTGTGGGCTACGTCGTCATTATCAATTCATTTTAGTGTCGCTCGAGACGCAGCGTTTACACGAGGCAAATGTTATGTATCGCCCTGCAAGCTCGAAATCTAAGCTATCCGAAGTCCACATGTAAAAAAGCAAAAGCAGGACGACCGAAAATATGGATCGCGATTGGTCCATCGTAATTTTTTTCTGACGAGCCGACTTTTTAGGCATGGGTTTGGGTGAAACGTGCTTGGTCTGCCCGTGGAAGAAAATTCAATACGCGCTCCGTCAAACACCCCATAAAAATTAATGTTTGGGGATGGTTCTCGGAGCGTGGATTTGGCTGCTTGGAGCTGTTTAGCACGAACTTGGACGCTGTGAAGATGGCCCAAATTTACAAGCGGTCTCTCTTAAGATCAGCCAAGAAGATGTTTGGATCCAATAATAAAAATTGGATTTTACAAGAAGACAATGACCCAAAACATCGCAGTTGCCTTTGCGGAGCCTGGAAGGAGGAAAATGGCATCATTACGATGGATTGACCCTTCTAATCTCCTGATACCAATCCCACTGACAATTTGCGTACCATCATGAAGAGTAAGCTTTTAAGGAAGCCTGTTTACAATTTGAAGCAGCTCTCACAAGTTATTCGAAAGATATGGTGTTCTCTTTCCGTTAGTTACGCCGAAAAACTTGTTGAAAGTGATCTGAATTTGTATTAATGCTATTCAACCAAATTATGATTTTGGGATTTTCTTAGAAATTATGATTAATTTTTCTACACATGGTATCCGCTAATTGTAAAAAATTAATTGTTGAAAGTATGACCAGAAGGTGCCAGGTCATTCTCGATAACGATGGCGATTTTACGGTATATTAATTAAAAGCGCTATAATATTTTCAATGTATTTTAGATTAAAAAAAGACTGATAATATTAAATAAGCTTTCTGTGGGGAACCTTTTAGGTTTATTAATTATAGTTTTTAGCACGTACCTTTGAGCAATCTCAACGCACTGCCGGCTAGTTATCGAACTTCCCCCAACTCAAAATCCCATATCGTAGAAAACTTTCTGTTGATGCGTAATAAACATTCTTTAATCTTCCAATGCTCATTATATTTCTTAAGTTGTAATAAATGTACATGGTCTTCCTTATTTTACTAGCAATATGAGTCATATGTTCTTTCCAATTTAGTTTATTATCAACCACGGCGCCTAAGTATTTAACATATTTCGCACTCTATGCGCACTGATATTTCTCTTCACTACAATTTTCATAGTATAAACTAGTCTCCTTGAATAATGGAATGAATGTTATAAAATTAGTTTTGTTTCTATTGATCCTTAATCCGTTGTTTTCCAGCCTTAACTTTATTCTTCGCATATCTGTTTCTGCCATCTGTCTCGCTTCATTCCATGAATTTGCTTGTATTTGTAGTGTTGTGTCGTCAGCATATGAGATTATTTTTCCATGAAGTGTCAGTTCTGACAGTTTATTTATGTATATTAAAAACAATATTGGTCCCAAGACGGTTCCCTGTGGTATACCTGCTCGTATTCCCTCGGCGTCGCTGTGGGTGGAACCTACTTTCACTCTTTGTTTTCGACTTTCAAGGTAGTTTTTCAATAATTTTAACTGTATGCCTCTTATTCCAATATGCTTTAGTTTATGTAATAGTAGTAAGTCATTTCATTTTTACATTGCAAAACTGTTAGAGTGCCATTTCCGTTGATTTACCTTCCGTAAAACCGAATTGGTTATTGGTCAACGTGAAAAGAACATGGCCCCATTGTTATATATATCCCAATATGCCTGTTCTACTGCAAAACTTCTTGCTACGTGCTGTGCTACAGTTAAATAGGGAACAATAACTTGCCTTCTCTGAAACGCCGATTTAAACTCGAATAAAAAAAATATTAGTGATCTTCGCCTATATCAGTAGCTTCGTAGGCAAGTCTTCGTTAACTCTAGCCGTCGATGCTATCTGATTTTTCTTGCTGGTTCGCTGGTTATCATGTCTACCATTTTTAAATTGCAGTTGCCTATGTTAGCGGCTTCGCTACTCGGACAAGCCCACACTATCCGTTTTTTTTTTTTTTGTTTGCGGATTCTATGCTGGTAACTTCGCTGACACGGGCAAATTCTCACTTGATCTTTCTTGCAACTTCTGGTTTTTTGTAATTATAGCTGCCTATATATCGCAACTGAGCTTCTGAATAACTTATATTTTTTTATTTCCAGTCAAATACCAGAAGAGGTGCATATCCATATGCATGCTTTTTGAGTTTCATAAAAGTAGCAGCGCAGTGGTTGTTACCAAAAACATTTGCGATGTTTATCCAAACGCATTAGACGTTCGTAAAGGTAAAAGATGGTTCCCTACGTTTAAACCCAGTAATTTAGATCTAAATCATACCGATCAGGAAGATCAACGATTTTAGAGGATGACATGGATCACTGGAGATAAAAAACTGGGATATTGCCCCATCGGACTTCTATTTATTCCGATCATTACGACATTTTCTATGTGGAAAAAAATTGAAAATTAAGTTGATGTCCAAAATACCATCTCCGGGTATTTTGCTAAAAAAAACAACAATTGAAACTTGGTAAAAATATATCTGCTTGAATTTAATGTAAAAAACCGATATAACCACTATTATATTACGGGGGCTTGTCCGAGTCAGCGAACAGCGACGCTCTGAGCATAGGCGACTACAAGTTTAAAGGGTTGAGATGTTAACCAGTTTTAAAAAGGCAGAGGCAATAATCAGAGGAAGTGAGCAAAAATGAGCGAGGGCTTAAACAACGACCCGTGGAGTTGGCAGTGACAAACAACCAACAAAAATTCACGAAAAATCAGACAGCTAGTGAGGATAGAGCAGAGAAGCTGCAAGTAAAAAAATCTGAAGCCAAGCAGCAATAGACAGCTAAAATTTTAAAAAAGTGGAGATGTTGACCATCAAACATTCAAGAAAAATCAAATGGCTACAATGGTAGAGGCGATGATCAGAAAAGTTGCAAGTAGAAAGCGTAGGGCTTGTCCGAGCAAGCGTGGGGCGACGCTATGACCGTAAGTGGCTACAATTTAAAAAATTTGTAGAAATGGCTAGTGAAGCTGCAAAAACAGTTGCGAGCATAGGCAGACGACGACCAGCAAAGATTAAAAAACACTCATATAGTGAGGATAGAGAAGTTGCAAATAAAATAACCTGATTGCTCGAGTCAGTGAGAAGAGAAGCTGCGAGCACAGGCAGTTGCAATTTTAAAAAGGTAGAGATAACGACCATAAAAGATTCAAGAAAATCAGGTAGCTGTAACTCTGTCATATGTTTAAAGGCGGTACTGGGAGAATTTGTAAGCAAAATATTTTATAGGGAGGATTTGCCCAGCAGTTTTAGAAAAATTTAAGACAACGAAGCTGTAAGCGACAAATTTTATTACAAAGGCGAGTCAGTGAGCATAGATAGCTAAAATTTTAAAACGGTAGAGATGTTGACCAGCAAAGAATTGAAAAGAAAATCCAATAGCTACAATTTTGAAAGGGTAGAGGTGATGATCATAAAAATGGCAAGTAATAAATCTTAGTTTCCTCCTTAGTTAACGAGTAGCGAAGCTGCGTGCATAGGTGGCCACAATTTTGAAAAGAAGCCCAAAATCATAGAGCAGTGAAGTTGGGAGCATGGGCAGCTACAATATTAAAAAGGTAGAGATGATGACCATTAAAAATCAGGTCAATTTTAAAAGGGATAGTTTGCGCGAGTTTACAATTTTAAAAGGGTACAGACAATAATCATCATAAATTTAAAAAATCAGATAGTTATAGTTCTAAAAAGATAGAGGCGACGATCAGAGAAGTTGCAATTAAAAAATATGATAGCGAGGGATTTTCCGAGTCAACAAGAAGCGAACCTGCTAGCATAGGTGGCTACAATTTGGTAGAGTTTGGTAGTTATTAACAAAGCGTTACACGGCAAACTAAATTGCGAGGGCTTGCTCGAATCAGCGAAACTGCTATTTTACAAGAATAGTCAAGGCGGGCAAACTTTTTTATCCGGAGTTTGTTTTCTCTCAGAACCGCAGATAATCGAAAGTTTACTAGCAATATTGCATTTTTGTTCTAAGAATTAAAATTATCTTCAAGAGTAAAAACATTGTTTTCAGTAATTTTTTGTTCTGTGCATTCTTAAGTGCGTTTTGGATGTTCAAATAGACTTGTTAAGAGAAATAGATGTAATAAAGAGATTTTAAATAAGTATCAGCTGGTGGCATTGACCTTGACCTTGTTTAAATTAGGGGTCATCACTCTCTATCCTTATTCAAATGCGCTTGCGTATTTGTATGTTTGGGGCATCCAAGATATTTTTGTTCTCAATGGCCTACAATTTAAAAAAGGTATAGACAATGGCTAGCGAAGCTTCAAACGACAAATCATATTGCGAGGGCTTGCTCGAGTCAGCAAGCAGCGAAGCTGCGAGTATAGGCGACTACAATTTTAAAATGGTTTAGAGAATGCTGTAATAGTTTATTTGTCAAATAATTACATGACATGTGTAAAATACAGTATAAAAGGAAAACAAAAACACACCACAATAATAAAAAATGTTATGCTGTTTGCTTCCATTATGTTATCTCAGCTTACATAAAGCCTCCTACTGAATAGAACTCTCCCTGCAGCTTCGGGTTGCAACAGTTGGATCCCTTGTGGTAATTTCTTGTATAATTTTGCTAGCTGGCTACAATTTTAAAAAGGCTTAGATGGTCAGCGAACAAACAACAAATTATATTGCCAGGGCTTGTCCGAGTCAGCGAACAGCGAACTCGCGAGCATATGCGACTACAATTTTAAAAAGACGATAGCCAGCAAAGATCCAAGAAAAATAAGACAGTTACTGAGGATAGAGAAGAGAAGTTGCAAGTAAAAAAAATCTTATTGCGAGTCAACGAGAAGAGAAGCTGAGAGCATAGGCAGCTACAATTTTAAAAGAGTAGAGATAATGGCTAAAATTTTAAAAGAGTAGAGGCGATAATCAGAAAAGCTACAAGCAAAAAACTGATAGCTTACGCGAGTCAACGAGAAACGAAACATAGGTAGCTAACATTTTTGAAAGGGTTAGGCAGTTACTAGCAATGCGGCAAATGGCAAACTAAACTGCGAGGGCTTGCTCGAATCAGCGAAACTGCGAGAGTAGACCGCTATTTTACAAGAATAGTCAAGGCGCGCGGAGGGTTTGTTTTTCCTCAGAAGCGCAGACAATCGAGAGTCTACTTGCAATTTTGTATTTTTGTTCTTAGAATTAGAATTGTCTTCAAAGTATTTACAGAGATGGTTAAAAACGTTGTTTTCAGTTATTTTTGGTTTTGTACATTCTTAAGTGCATTTTGGATGTTATGTAGACATGTTAAGGGAAATAGATGTAATAAAGTGATTTTAAATGTATTAGTAACGTTTTTGGCAGGTTTAATTTACGTCATATTTTTCACTCTTTTATCAGCTGGTGGTATTGACCTTGGCCTTGTTTAAATTAGGGGTCATTACTCTATACTTATTCAAATGCGCTTGCGTATTTGTATGTTGGGGACATCCAAGATATTTTTATTCTCCAGTTTCTTCTATGTAGACAATGAATGACGTTATACTTAATTTCCTATTTACAATTAATATTTTCATAAAAAGTTCTCCCATTACCAATCAATACTCTTTTATTATTTTTTAACCTCAATCGTTTACACATGTTATTGACAGCTGTCATTTTGACATTAAGTAAATATCAAAATGTTTATCTAAGGTGTTAGATGCTATAAAAAACCATACGAATATGTATAAAAATATATAAATACTACGATAAAAATACGAATAGCCCGTGTATTTAAATATGCATCGGAATGTTATTAGGGTTTGAAACGTAGAATTAAAAGTCGCTACAACCAATATTTTTTATTTCCAGAAACTACATTAGTATGCCAAGTGCACATGTCCTTACATGTAGCTTCTATTCGACCATGCTCGTACGAAATTATTCATTTTTCCTGTCTGGCAGGATATTGCAATTCACTTCATATACCCACTCAACGAGAAGGGTCAAAAGTCATATCTATATGTAACATTTTTATGTTCTATTAAAACGAAGAAAGGAGAGCTCCCTTAATCCGTTAAAGCCGTTACACGCAATACATTTAAATTTGACCTAAAACTTGGTTCCGCCCGGTGACGTTGAGCAAAACATTTTTATATATAAAAACACTTTTTTCTACAATTTGTTTAAAATCAAAATCTCGTTAATTTAATCTCTACGAACAGTGGTTTTGTAACAAAGCGCTGGAATTTATTCAATGGAATGACGCGTTACCGCTATGTGATTCATCGGATCGTTAAACGTTCTCATTAACATGCCAGCCATTACTCATCCTTTTTACAATAACATTATAACGAAAAATAGGTCTAATTGACGAAAATAATGTTTTTAAAATAGGAGATTTTCGAGTGAAAGTACCCTTCACACGTGTTGTGTAGGTTTGGTTGCCTATATTTAACCCTTCGTAATAATGCCCCCCGTAGTAAAACAGTGGTAATGAAACTGTGGCACGCTCAGATTAGACATGTGTTTCTGCTGCTACATTCACTGTTTTAATAATTCTGATGACAGATTCTGTGACCGCTCCTACATCACAAACAATCCAAATCGACAGGAAATTCTAATTCACAATTAAAAATTGTGTATTCTTCCGCATTCGATAATGAAATGGTACATTTAAGTGTTTTAAATTGAAACAAATACTATTTTGATTTAGAAAAATGGCTGGTACGGACAGAGTTTCTTTAACTGATGCCTTATCAAATGTTGATGTTTTGGATGAGCTTCCTCTTCCAGACGAACAGCCCTGCATTGAGGCTCAACCTTGTTCTGTGGTTTATCAGGCCAATTTTGACACTAACTTTGAAGATAGGAATGGGTTCGTTACTGGCATTGCCAAGTACATTGAAGAAGCTACCGTACATGCAAGTTTGGTAAGTGGTTATCGAATGTCGCTCTTCAGTTTCTTCTCTATTGTATTAAAAACTCTATGTGCCACACTTTATTCAAAAAATGCTTGTCTGTTTGTGTTATGCAATCTACTTAACAAAATTTCACTGCTTATGATTTACAGATTTTACATACCTTATTCACATGCTA
The DNA here is from genome assembly GCA_033557785.1 of Enochrus cinctus. Lineage (NCBI taxonomy): Eukaryota > Metazoa > Arthropoda > Insecta > Coleoptera > Hydrophilidae > Enochrus > Enochrus cinctus. The sequence goes on along the minus strand of JAUIMW010000014.1, from coordinate 3,239 downwards.
TTATTTATTAAACAATATTCTCTGGTACCTTTTGTCTTGAAATATTGTACATACTTGCCTATTTTAACTCAACTTTACGAGAAACCCATATTTAAAATTGCATGTAGTTTATTGATTAAAGAAATACCTATGGTATCAAGGAAAACACTCCACATAACGTCGTTTATCTGTATTTAAAAGACACATATACAAGCTGCACTTAACATGCATTTAGTTGTTATAACTTTAATGCTGGTTGCACACTATGCACAATTAATATTACTTCTCATTTCAGAATGAGTTACTTGAAGAAGGCCAAGAACATGCCGTTATGCTTTACACGTGGCGCTGCTGTTCCAGAGCGATCCCCCAGCCGAAATCTAACGAACAACCCAACAGAGTGGAGATATACGAAAAAACCGTCGAGGTTCTCGCCCCAGAAGTAAACAAACTGCTCAACTTCATGTATTTCCAGAGAAAGGCCATAGAGAGATTCTCCCAAGAAATAAAGAGGCTCTGCCATGCCGAGAAACGAAAAGACTTCGTCTCCGAAGCCTACCTGCTTACCCTCGGAAAATTCATAAACATGTTCGCCGTCTTGGACGAACTCAAAAACATGAAGTCCAGTGTTAAGAACGATTATTCCACCTACAGAAGAGCAGCCCAGTTCCTCAAAGTAATGTCTGACTCCCAAACTTTACAGGAATCCCAAAACTTATCCATGTTCCTGGCAACCCAGAACAAAATCAGAGATACCGTCAAAGAGAATCTAGAAAAAGTACCTGGATATGAAGAACTCCTAGCCGACGTTGTAAATATTTGTGTGCAAATGTTCGAGACGAAAATGTACCTTACACCCAGCGAGAAGCACATGCTTGTGAAAGTCATGGGATTCGGACTGTTTTTGATGGACAGCGATCTCTGCAACATAAACAAACTAGATCAGAAGAAGAAGCTGCGCCTAGACCGCATCGACAGGATATTCAAAAACTTGGAAGTGGTCCCGCTTTTCGGAGACATGCAGATAGCTCCCTTCAATTACATCAAGCGCAGCAAACATTTCGACCCAAGCAAGTGGCCTTTATCTAATTCTAGTACCCCTTCACCTCAAGCGGACCTCATGGTTCATCTCCCCCAAATAAGAGAAGACCACGTGAAATACATCAGCGAACTTGCACGGTACAGCAATGAAGTGACAACAACTTACAAGGAGAGCGGCAGTGACGTCGAGAACAGAGAAACTGCTGAATTAGCCCTCAGAGGTCTACAGCTGCTTTCTCAGTGGACAAGTGTGGTTACAGAACTTTATTCCTGGAAACTTTTGCATCCTACCGATCACCACCTCAATAAAGAATGTCCTTCAGAAGCTGAAGAATATGAAAGGGCAACAAGATACAATTATAGCGACGAAGAGAAATTCGCTCTTATCGAAGTTATTGCCATGATAAAAGGGCTGCAAGTGCTTATGGCCAGGATGGAGACCGTCTTTACCGATGCTATTCGAAGAAATATCTATGCGGAACTGCAAGATTTCGTGCAGTTGATGTTGAGAGAGCCTTTGCGTAAAGCTATTAAAAACAAAAAGGACCTCATTAGAAGGTAAGGTTTGATAAAATAAAGTTTTATAGTATGTAATTTTAAAATGGTTCTTATTATATTTTATAGTATAATAATGTCAGTGAGGGAAACCTGTGCCGATTGGCAAAGAGGCGTTGAACCACTGCAAGATCCAGCATTGAAAGGCAAGAAGGATCCAGATAATGGTTTCGGGATAAAGGTTCCAAGAAGAAATGTAGGGCCGTCTTCAACCCAACTTTACATGGTTCGCACCATGCTCGAATCTTTAATTGCTGATAAATCTGGGGGTAAACGAACGCTGCGGAAAGACATCGATGGGCAATACCTTGTGCAAATTGATCAATTCCATAAGCAATCTTTTTACTGGAATTATTTACTGAGTTTTAGTGGTAAGTCTTGTGGGTTTTGTTTTTAAAGGAGGTGTCTAAAATATTTTTTTGTTCTAGAATCCTTACAAAACTGTTGTGATTTGTCGCAGTTGTGGTATAGAGAGTTTTATTTGGAAATGACCATGGGCAGGCGAATCAATGTAAGTAGCAATTGGAGGGGTAATTGTTTTATGGTTGTAATATGGAAATGATTTCAGAAATGTACAGTTCGTCACCACCATAATGAGGAGTGCAGCGACCTAATAACTATGGAGAAAAGGATCCAGTTTCCAATTGACATGTCGATGCCGTGGATCCTGACAGATCATATTCTAAAAACTAAAGAGCCTTCTATGATGGAGTATGTTCTTTACCCTCTAGACTTGTACAATGACAGTGCTTTATATGCCTTAACTATATTCCGTAAGCAATTTTTGTACGATGAAGTTGAAGCGGAAGTCAACCTGTGCTTCGATCAGTTCGTTTACAAGCTGAGCGAACAGATTTTTGGCTACTACAAACAATTAGCTGCAAGTATTTTCTTAGATAAACGATTTAGAGTTGAATGTGCTGCTTTAGGAGCCTACCTTCTGCCTTACCCTCGAGCGAACAGATACGAGACACTTTTGAAGCAACGCCACGTGCAGCTGCTTGGCCGGTCAATCGACCTGAACAAATTGATAACGCAGCGGATTAACGCCGATATGCAGAAATCATTGGATTTGGCCATCAGCAAGTTTGAAGCTGGGGATATAACTGGTGTCATGGAATTGGACGGCCTTTTGCAGGTGAGACATTTTTTAATATGTTTCCTGTAACTAAAATTATATTTTTGGATTTTTTATATCTTTATTTTATAATTTATGTAGACTATAATTTTCTTAATTTTTTAATGGTTGCATAATTATTTAGGGTTCTGCTAAAAAAATTATTTGTTGTTTAATAAATTCAGTACTAGTAGCCTTGAACATACAGAGTAAGAAAAATATCTTAATGGAAGTATGCATACACACCGGACAGTCTATCTAAACACACCTTAACTGCACATTTAAATTGCTAACAAATTAAATGCTATTTTCAGTTTTTCATGTGGGAACACATGTACCTAGAGGTTGTTTTATATTATATATATACTCATTTTTAAATATGGTATAAATTAAAAACATCACAATTTTTATATATACTCCATTTGATAGAGCCTCTTTAATAGTAGAAAATGTTATGTGAATTAAATTTGTTTGTTGGGGCTTCATATGGCTTAAAGTTTTTAATAGGATAATTGTTGCTATTTCTATTATTTTGTATTTGTAATAA
>JAUIMW010000013.1:0-40991 GCA_033557785.1 Enochrus cinctus | reverse complement strand
TTGCTTTCTCTGTTCTTACCATCACCTTCACCTCCTTTCTGTATGTTTTGTACATAGCATAGTCCTGGGGATCCTTCATGCTAAGGTATTTTTTCCACTGTGCCTTTTTTAATTTCACTTTTTCTTTTACCGCCATATATACTGTTACACAAATTCAGTGAGCTATAGGGTCAAAATAATTCGAGGATATTCCATGAAAATTGACAAAGAAAATGGGATTACTATAATTGTATAACATTAAGTTGGGAAGAAGTCTAAAGATATTTTTAACATTTTAAAATCTTTGGGTATCAGTCGCCGGTTACTTATTGCACTTATATTGAAGATTGGCAAAGGAGTGATCGCTCAGGAACTGTATGAACCCCAGCATTGATCAAATTTGGAGAAATCCTCTTGATAAACAAAAAATCATGTAGAAAGAAATGGATGTTTCGACAAGGAGTATGTCTCACGTTATCAAATCAGACTTAAAAATGGTGGCTTACTGAAGAAGCACTGACCATTTGCTTACTCTATCTCTAAGAGACATCAGGAGGACCAGACGTAAAAATCTGATCCACCAATTCTTTTTTCCGATGAAAATATTTTCAACATTTAAGATTTTAATAAATAAAAGAGTTCAGAGGTCATCCAGCCATCAGTGATGGTTTGTCTCATATGAAAGAGTAACTGAGCTGTATTTTTGTACTCAGGATGTGAAGACAAGTGTGAAATCATACCAAAATGATATCTTGGATAAGGTTGTAAAGCCTCTTAATGAGACCACATTTAGTTCTGGTCATTGGATCTTCCACTAAGATTCTGCTCTAGCTCACAAGGCAAAGTTACAGCTGAAGATTGGCTTTCTGGAAGATTTTAAATGCTTTGAACTACAATTGTGATCAGTGAAGAAAAACATGGCCTGTGGCAGAAGACATCGAAATTTTAGGGCAATTATTGAAGAAAGCCTTTGCCAATTTTCTGATGTATTTGGCCATGAGCGAAACGAAATTTTTCTAAGCTAAGGTTAATAAGAAATTATTTATGTATGATGAATTGAGAAAGAATTAAAACAATAGTCCATTGAACACAAAATTTATGAAAAATTATACTGCAAATTCGTAGAAATAGAAGCCAAGAATAAAATTGCTTGAAATATTTTTACTGTTAAACAGTGAATAGATATTGAAAAAACAAAAAAACAAAATTTTTGTTTTTGTTGAACTACAGTAGTTATGCGAAGTGGGACTAAATTAAGATAAGTCTATTGTTTTGTGAGAATTTGCGTTTGAAGTTTTTAGTAAATACAAAACTATTAAAGCAGTAAAACACCTCCATACATATTTGAGAAATTTTGATGTTTAAAGTCAAATCAATCAAATATGAAAAGATAAGATAGAAATAGTATGACGATATTAACGCTTAAAGAATATGAATGTAGCACCACTGTATTTTAAAAAACAGTTTCATATAAATATTTGACAGCTAAAAAACATATGTGGCAGGCAGTAAAAATTAAAAGGAACACAAAAACGTGAACCTCTATTTAAAACTTAAAAACCACAGTAGTCGATTTTACCCAATATAAAAACTACTGGCATACTAGGTATGAAATAAACACAATGACTTTTTACCCTTTTATTGCAATTAATATATTCATAAGATATTACTTAAAAATGTATTATCGCCGCACCCGCATCGGTTCTCACATCTTCACCATGTTCTTATTTCTTGATAACTTAATGCGACACCTATAAGGTGTAGCTAAATCATGGCTAATAATTTCTTCCATACTGCTAGCTAACGTACTATTTGGGTTTGAAACTTAATGGTTAAAAATAAGAATCAACAATTCCAAACAGTTTATATTATAAAAAATGCTTAAAATGTTAGCTGTTTTAAAGCTGAAAATACATATTTGTGCTTGTTATAAAAAGCTTTTCAGAAAGGAATTTCTTCACATTATATCTAAAATATAAATTATTATTTCGTATAAATAATATTTATACATTTAAATAAATTATAACAAAATTGAGACTTACATAAATTAATATTGGATATTACACTTATTTTTCTTTTGCAACTAAAATATGTTGATATTGCATCACAACATTATTATTAATAAATTACTTAAAAGATGACGTATAAAAAATCTAACAATATAAAAATATTAAACAAAAAAAGTTATGTTGTAATGTATAAATCACATAAATAGATGCTTTTATTTAACTAGAATGTTTTTCGATGCACAGCACGTTGACCTTCTTCATCGTATTCTCTCTTTGACACCCACATTTTCTTGAATGTATCTAAAGCTGCTAAAATAGAGCCGCCTATCCAAGTTGAATATAATCTCTCTTGGGGAGCAGAAATCTAAAACATTAAATATTAATTTCATGTTTTTAAAACAAATTATAAACACTTGCCTTTATTTGTACATCTTTAGGTGAAATCTTTTTGATTTCTGATAAAAGACGATCACCAAATCCCTAAAAAAATAAATAAAAATTATAATCTGCAAAAGATGCCTATAAATATCTTTAATACCTTGAATAATGTAGAACCACCAGATAGCACAATATTTTTAAACAGTACTTTTCTTAAATCTAAATCAGATTTTTGAATGGAATACATTAACACCTCGTGTAACCCTTCGTATTCTTCACCAATTAAATCAGGCCTAAACAAAACCTCTGGGGCACGGAATCTAGCCGGCCCAATTTGTATGCTATTGCCATCAGGTAAGACATAATTAATATGTTCAGTTTCAACAGATTCTTCTTTAAGTGGATTGTTTGCTAAGTAACATGCCTTTTCTTTAATTGTACGAACAGTTTCAAATTCAGCACTTGTGTAAAAGTTAATACCTTCTTTTCGCAATAACAATCTAAAAGTAAAATAATATAGTAATACAGTAACAATAACAGCTGGCTTAATAATTCACCTGAGGTATCTTGAAACATCTCTTCCAGCGACATCTACTCTCATAATACTATGAGGCATTGCAAATCCTTCATAAATAGGCACAGCGTGTGTAACTCCATCACCTGAATCCAAAACTACACCAGTAGTTCGCCCAGTTGAATATCTAAAATAAAATGTTACCATAAGATTCAAAAGTACTCCTTACAATCTTATACTTACAAACTTAAGACAGCTTGCATTGAGATAAATAATGCTGGCACATTGAATGATTCAAATAAAATTTCAGCAGATTTTTCTCTGTTGGGTCTTGGGTTTAATGGCGCTTCTGTTAGAAGTACCGGATGTTCTTCCGAAAAGGTTGACAATTGTTCTTTGCTATAAATATACGACCAGATTTTTTCCATGTCATTCCAATCTGTAACGATGCCATGTTCCATGGGATACTTAATTGCCAGAAGCCCTCTATGTTCTTCAGCAGTTGGTCCTATGAATACATCACCTTCTAAACCTCCAGCCATAACACGCACATGCTTTGGTCTCCCTATGCTATTATTGGAATAAAATGTAAGCATATTTAGGTGCATTTTTACTTTATAAAACCAATTTATTTAATTGCATTTTGTTATAAGAATAAACTGTTATAAAGCTAGAAATAATGGCATTTCAATTCATGTTTTTTTTTTAACTATATGTCACTTTATAATTAAAGTAATTAACGTGATAAGCTTAAACGAATACATTTTTGTTATTGTCATAAACTAAAATTCAACTAGAGTTTTTATTGTTGAATTTTACGAAATCAATGGATCTATTCATAAGTTCATCGCAAAATTGTAAAAATATATATATTGTATTTCTAAACACAAACATTAATTTATGTTACAACTAACTAATCAATTTACGCAACCAAAACTTTTTTATGAATATATGGAATTATAGAAATAACTTACAATATAACAAAATATTGATTATATTTGGAAATTCTTTTGAAGCTATACTAAAACTAAAGATATAATTGAGTACTTACTAATTCGGAAACCTGCATTTTGGGATTTGATCACCTGCAAATCCTGCTTTAATAACACCCGAGCCCTGGCAACAAAACATTTATGTAATAATTTTAAAAAATGAACATTGTGCATTCCTTACGTTATCTATTACAACCGGCTGATTAACAATAACATCATATGATTCCATTTCCAATATTTAAGTTATAAATACACGCCTATGATGACCAGTTCGTCAAGAGCAACTGTCAAAATTAGAGATTGTTAAAGCTGTCAAATTTGTCCATTAAAGTTACCGTTACGTTTACATTAGTTTAAGCTGTTTATTAGCTTTCTCCTTTCTTCAAATTGTAATCGTGTAGTTTGTTTCACTTTATAAAACGTCACTGAAGCACACTGATGTTTCAGATGTCAATAATAGTTACTACCAACATAAATTAACATGACAGAAAACTATTTTTTTTACAATAAAATATCTTTTTATTCACTAATATGAATTCAAAAGAATGTAATATGTTGAATTGAGAAATGGTTCAAATTTATTTATATAAGAAATTTTTAATTCCACCAGATCTCATAACAATTTGCCAGGCAATTGGGTCTAATGGTTATTAAAACTTATAAAATATGTACCAACAATACGATAAGGACATTTTGTCTTGCATTTATGTTCTTTGAATCAAGATTTTCCTTATTTAGATGAAAGCGAACTTTATCATAATTCTATTTTGTTAATATTGTGTTACGTGTGTGCATCTTTTGTCAACAATAATGTAATCAATACTATTTCAAATTTTATCTTATTATTATTTTCGAAGAATAGAAAAGTTGAAATTTTCTGTTCTAAACGATTTACATATAATTTGGAAATCTATAATACAGTTTATCTTAGAAAAGAATACATACTCTTCTCCAAGGTGCATTGTATTTCCATACGTGAAGTTTTAAATAACGTCAATTCAGTAAATTAAAACATAATAACACATTTGAATCCATATGTGTTAGGGTTCAGTTTATATTTTAATTTTCTAGTGTCGTTTCGAGTGCCCTGGGCAGAAGATCACCAGGTGATCACTGATTGTGTTGGGCCTAGTAAGCCCCGGCCCCGTTTATTACAATATAAAGAAGCTGGAAATGGAGAAATTTAGGTATGACATCTCAGTGGACGTCACAGAAGGAAACCCGACCGTCTCTGATCCTAGTACCTCTTAGTAGAACACCTTCATTCCCTAGTTCGACAAGAGTTTAGTGTGTAGATGGAAAATAGATAAAGAGCGTTCTAGCTGTACAGAACGACTTACTTCGAGGCAAGACGTTACCAGGTGGCATGTAGAAGATTACTGTCCCAGGAGGAAGAGTTTTAGTGATTTCTGTAGCTCACTGAATTCGTCAAAATTATAAAACAGGCGAACAGTTTCATAAATTAAGAATCCAGAAACCATAGCACGGCTGACTGTGCCGAGGTCTTGAGAGCCTTTCGCTATAAAAATCATTATAGCATCTTCAAATGGCAACAACCCTTCTGGTACCTCATAGACTGGGTTCCTCGGATGGTTAGGAGGATTGGGACCTCCAACTGTAACCTAGATAAGATAGATAACTAGGTTGAAGTAGCACAATCTTTTGATAAGATATTCCGCGAAAGGTTTTTGGGTACATCTTGTCCCTTTACACTCTAACACAATGGGTTTTGGAATCTTTTGATAGTTTGATAGTTTGCTCTCTTATTATAGTATAGTGTTGACAAAGTCGATAATGATGGTCCCTCAGAAAAAAAGGGAAGATAATATTGAAAGGTCTTTTTTTCAGATTCGAAATCGGCCTTACTTTTAATTGAGAGAGCGGGAGTTTCAACAAAGACTAATTACTATTCCGGTCCATCCCAGTCAGGTCTTTTCCATAAGGAACAAGAGTAGGGAATTGATAGACATAAAATATGATGTGGGAAGGAGTCTGATATTTGAGTGAGGTAATAATGTTGTGCTTTCAGTGGAGAGATTCTTTTCCTTCTCCTCTTCCTACACTTCTTATATTTTAGACAATTGGAAGATACTTTGGCTCAATCATACATAATCAAGAGGTCATTAAGAAGAAGACATCCAGAGACAAATACCTCTCTGACATATATTGTCAAATGAAACTATTTCGAACATTAAATTTAAAAAAAGAATAACGTAAGTTCGTTGTATTTGATGGTAGATTAACATATAACAATCGTGTCCGGAAAATTTTTCGAAAATAATTTGTTTGAAAGAAATCTGTTCGAATGAAAATTATTCGAAAGAAATTTGTTCGAAAGCAATTTGTTCGAACGGTAATTTGTTCGAAAGGAAGTTTGTTAGAACAAAAATTGTTCAATGGAACTTTATTCGACTTTCATTTTTTCAGATTATAATAATTCAGTTATTAGCTAATCGAGTATACGTTCACGTCATTGATTTCTGGGTAAACTTCCGACAAAAATGTATGTTTCCATCTTTATTTATTCCCTTGTGAACGCAATGTCTAGACAAAGATAGAGTCATACATTTTTCTTTCATACTATTACTAATCTGATCTAGACGTATGTAAAGAATCCGCTGTTACAAACTAAACGAAATATTTTGTCTGAAGTTACGTTTACAAAGGAGTAAACAAAGATGGAATCATATATTTTTGTCGGAAATTGACCCAGAAGTCAATGAAGTGAACGCCAACTGGCAAAAATTCGATTGTACGCATACTCGATTCGCTAAAAACTGAATTATAAGCTTAAAAAAATGAAAGTCGAATAAAGTTCCTTGCGAACAAATTTCCGTCGAACAAACTTCCTTTCGAACAAATTACTGTTCGAACAAATTTCTTTCGAATAATTGTCTTTCGAACAAATTTCCTTGAAGCTATAACAATTTACGAATGAGGTTTCGTATTTTGTTTTAATATAATACTCAATACAGTAAAATTTCTCTAATCCACTTGCTTTTTTAGTCCGATGATCAACTTATTCAACCGCTGTTTACGTTTTCGTAAAAATACGCAAAAAATTAAAAGATTGTTGACTTCGTTGACGAGATTAGGGCAAAGGCGATGGCTTTTTCACAAAATGTACTATTTTGATATTGCCGAAATCAATTTTCAACTAATAAAATTTATGTATTAACATATCGCTCGTCACATATAGACCAAATATTCATGCGTACTAACTATATTGCAGGAGTGTCGGTGCGTCAAAATTAAAATTACGTTTTAAAAAGATAGCGAATGTGACACACCCCCGCAGGATTTTAAAAGAGGGGTGCGATGAAGAGTTGCGTGCAAAACGACGTTTTCACGATTTATTTAGCTAATAAGAAACTCAAGAATTATATAAATGACTTAACTTGTAAAGTTGTTTCAAAGCTTTTACTTGTATACAATGGATTTCTTACTATCGTGTATATTTATTGGATTTGCAATATACCATAGCGAAAAGTGGCGTAATATAGTTTTTTTTTACTATTTTACTAAGAGTTCCCGAAAACTTTTTATAGTGTTTATCGCAAAATTTATAAATGATTTTGACATTGATTTTACATTTTTAAGAGGTATCTAAAATTAAAAAAAAATAAAATCACGTTATATTTTGGTTTAAAGGAAATGAATATAAATGGCAATTACGAAAATTAAAATTATATCTCTTTACACACTCTTGAGAAAAATTTTCTCGATAAATTTGCAAAATATAAATTATCTTACTGTAAACAATAATGTAAACAATATGCCGTAAAATATACACATATTTAATATTAATTAATTTTCTTTCATATTACATAATTGAAATTTTAGTAAGTGTAATTAACATGACAAAAATGTAATATTATTTGACAGAGGGTGGTATCCCTGCATCAAGCCTTGAGCCTATTATGCTCTCTAAGGTTCTTACTCGCTCCGAAGCCCTGCTAGCCTTAGGAAGGCCAGCTTGGTTACACAAGCGGCTTTTACGTCTTCTAGTGCTTTTTTATCTTTAGTACGTGCCTCCTTTGTTGGACATATGCCTCGCAGTTCTGTAAAATGTGGAGCTGAGCCTCATCCTCTTCTCCACATTTCAACACCAATGTTGTTCGGGTGCCTCCGCATGGTACAGTGTACACTACATCTGTAGTGATATCCCGTAAGCAGGCTCGGCCCTATATTGCTTTGCCCCCCTCTTAGCTAGGATGTTGGCCTTCTGGTTTTGTCTAATATGAGAGGGCCCAGTTACTTTTTGCAGATCCATTTGGTGACACAAGGGTTCTTGTGCAAGGCCAGTTTGCTAGATTTCTCCGCTTGGTAGGCACATTGATTCGTACTCAATGGAAAGTCCATCAGTATTACGTCCCTTATGTACCTCTCAACCAAAACGGGGATCACATAGTTGTCTTTCCCCACTACTTTGACCAGTTTTCACTTCCATGGCACATAACTGAGTGCCAGTCAGTGGTCTCCGCCGGATCTTGTTTCCCGATTCTTTTCAGGATCCTGTCTGGTTTCTCCTTGGATCCCGGCATCTATACCATCACTCGAAGGTTCTTGGCTTTTGAAAAGCGAAGCTTCTTAATAATTGCGTTAAGCTCTCAGTGATTTTTGGAACTGAACTTAGATCCTTAAGGAGGTCCATAAAAGGTCTCACGAGTGGCTAGGGAAAGTGTGATCCGCTACCGCAGAGCCGCGCTTATGAAGGTAAGGCATTTATGCAATGGGGTGCGCCATGTGCCCCAAAGTTTACATTGATCAGTGGCACTTTGTGATGGATGTGGCCCTTCACTGGACACGTCGAACTTGGGTTGCATAAGTTTCGCGTAAGACCACAGTCAATGGGTTTTAAGCCAATCTGCAGGCTTTCGGCAAAAATTCTGTTCCCCCTGGTTCTGCGCAGCCAGAGAGGGTGTACCTCAATTAGCCCACAGCTTTCTTCATTTTGTAGCCAATTCTGATTTGAATATTGTCAAGTCAAAAAAGAGAGCTATTTTTCTAAGAGATCTTCGATTTTCTTTAGTAAAACCTTACATGGAATACCGCCCACTTATCTCACTAGTGCAAGATTTCATAAAAAAGAGAATAAATGAAGTCATTAGAGAACCTACAGCTGAAATTATTCCTGATCAGCCAACCACTACTAAAAGGGAGAGATGCCAATATTGTCCTTCTTCCAAGGGTAAAAAAACAAATATGAAGTATCAAACAAAGTACTGCAATTATGCATGACCACTGTATTTCATTTTCTTCTTTCTTTGGCCGATTTTATTCGAATTTTAACATAATGATTCGGGTGGTAAAGATAAAGTTAATGGCTCAATTTTCATTATATGTTCTTCAAATTTTCTTTGCCTTCTCTCTCAATTTCTAAAAATTCGTCTTCGTCCCCCCAATTTGCTCAGTGTTTTAAATTTTGTTATAGCAACATTGCGAAATCTTTTTTGATAAACTGAGGTACTTGGAATACTATTAAAATTTTTGTCGAAAAAGCCAACGATTAAATTTCGTAATACAATTAATATATATATATATATATATATATATATATATATATATATATCAATATTGACATATAATGACAAATATTATTATTTCTATTAAATTTCCCCCAGTTCAAAAACCATTTCAGAAAATTCTCTTAAAATTTGACAGGGTTTACGTTGCTAATGTAAATTGTTGCAGGTTTTAAGGGTCTCAACAATGCTGTTAAAAATTGGTAGATTTGTACATTTTTTTCTCTTGTATTATAAAAATGTGTACTTAGCTTTCACGAAAACTGATCCCTGTTCCGGAGAATTTTAAATGACGAAGTTTTTATTGCCGCTGCCGTTGTTTACCTTAAAACTTGAAAAATCAAACTACAGGATATCATCAGAAATGGCCCTGGATGTAAGTGTACATCTGCAATTTTTGGAATATACCTGGCAAACTCTACTTTTTTTTTGTCCAAATTATAAGGTCTTTGAGTAGATATCACACACGTCCTTCTTGACTTTTTTTGGCCTATATTATTTTAATTTTAATGAAAGTTTAGACAGAGAATTAGTTTTCCCACATGTACTTGTTGTGATACAGATATGATATGAATGTGACATGCTAAAAAAATATTATGCAAATCAATAGAATTTATATTTGTTTTGTGAATTAATTTTTTTTTTTGTTAATTATGTGTTAATAACCCGTTTTTTCAAACTCTGTTTAAACACTGATTAAGTTGACCAGTAATATAAACATAGATTAAGGTAACCAATTTAATCATTTTTTTTATTAACAAATAAATTTATCATCTTCAAAATAATATTTTTCTTTTGTGACTATTTTATTAATTGTCAAAATTTTAATAATTATTTTTCCATGACCTCCAATTTTAAAAATATAAGACAAATAATACATATATACTGTTTACATGTCCTTGATGTAAAAAAAATCATATAAATTAATAATAGTAGCTTAAATGATATATTATATTTTGGTATATCAGAAATATTAATTGAAAAATTTAAATATTTCATAAAATAAATAATTTCACTGCCATATGCACTCACATATATATTCATTCATTTTTTCATCTAGTTTTTAATTAATATTTTTGATATAAGAACTCAAGACCAACTTATATGATATGAAAGGAATATGTAAGATACACTTTCCTCCTTTTTGTTAAGGATTTTCATCACTGATGATGATCACTTTAAAAATTTTAATGTTAAGGTTCAAATGGATTGTTTGAAATAATAAATGAAAATACTATTTTATTTTTTTATATATTCCCCTTTTATAAAATTTATTTCATAATCCTAAAAAGAATTAATCAACATTCAATTAACGGATTATATTTAAATTGAAGAGGTATATATGTATACCTTTAAAAAAATTTAATTTTATTTTTTAGAATAGAATTCACTATGAATTAAGTTTATATCTTTTTAATATTAATTAACTTAAAAATATAATCAAATATCTTCACAAATATAAATTTTTAGAAAGTATTTTTATTATTGAATAATTTACACAATTGCACAAAAATAAGAAAAAATAATTTACAAAAGGAATTTCAATAGATAATTTATTATTTGCACTATATATCCAATTTTATTTAAAGAAAATAATAACAAACTTTTAAAATTATATTAAAAATGTATGTTAAAAAACTGAGATTTTAATTAAAACTATTATATTCATTGCTATTTTTACATAACAACTTTTCTAAGATTTAACGTAAAAAATAAATATATCTATAAATGTTTGGATAAATACTTCTTATACAACCTCATAATTTACATTTAGTTTTATTTTAAAATAAAGAAAATATCAATTTGTAAAAACATAACCTCTCATCTCAAATATACAAAATAAATGTATTTAACTAAAAATTGTAGCTATATAATCTTAATAAAAATCTTTTAAAATTTTATTTTACATGCAATTTTACGTCATGACTAAGGCGTTGGTTGTGAAGTGGATAATTGCTCTGTTTCAGATTCATTGCTCTCAGTCTTTGGTTTATCCTGCAGACTCTGCCGAAGTTCAGATACTGCACCTCCAGTGTAAAGTCGTTTAATACCTCTAGGTAATGCTCGACATGACTGCAGGTTTATGGAATGCAAATTTGGACATTTCGTTAGAATAGCTTTTACAGGTTCCAGACTTATTGAAGAGCCGCATAAGTTAATTACTCTGAAATTATTATTATTAGTTTTTTAATAAATTTATAAAATTAATTTACACATACCTTAAAGGCGACTCTGCACCTTTTTCCGCAAGAGCAAGAATAGCTGCATCTAGTGATGACGTAGCAGTAGACCAAGCTAAATCTACCTCGAGTAAACTGTGACTCCATTTTTGTAAAATGAGTTCGAGTCCTGAACTTTCTGTCCGGGTTATAAAACATCCTAAACAAAAAAAGTTAATTGTCATTTTTATATAAATATAATTATTTTTTGGTGTAATTCTTACCACTTAAAAATAAGTGTTCCAAATC
Organism: Enochrus cinctus; assembly: GCA_033557785.1. NCBI lineage: Eukaryota > Metazoa > Arthropoda > Insecta > Coleoptera > Hydrophilidae > Enochrus > Enochrus cinctus. The sequence continues at coordinate 29,126 of JAUIMW010000013.1, read as the reverse complement.
CCAAGCAGGTACTCTTACTAATCCAGAATCGGTTAACCGGATACACCCTCTTATATCAAGTAGACGTAACTTTTTACTTGATTTTAAAATACGATCGATACCATCATCATCAATGGAACGAGCTGTAGTTGTTTTTTCATCCTGTGAACCAGCCAAGGATAACTCTTCTAACATTGGAAATCCTTGGGACGCAACCTATAAATTAATGCACATTTAAAATAATGAAGTTGTTGAAAATTAATAAAATCTTACCTGCTCAGTAATAGTAGCAGGAGCTAGCCATATTTGGCTATTTGTTATTCTTAATACTTTTAATTTATTACAGCCTATTTGTAACTTCTCCACTTGAAGTAAGGCTGTGTTATGAGCAAATGTTTTAATGTTTGAAATATCTAACAACAGTAAATTAGGACAATTAGCCTGAAAACACATTATTTTGTTAAGTGTTTGTTTTTAATTTTATTAATAAGTGTATACTCACCGCGATAGCTGCCATAATTTGTGTAAATCCATTTATTTTGTTATTAGCTAAAATAAGGTGAGTTAGTCTACTATTCATTGCTTGTGCCATATTTACAAAAGGTTGTACGATCATTGCAGATGTAGACTACAAAAAAATGTTATTAATAATACAATATATAAAAAAAATATAATTAAATTTACGTTTATGGATGATAGATCTAGCCTTTCTAATTTCTTAAACTCTGTTGCCAAATAATTTAGGTTTTCTGCATTTAGACCTTTCCAACCACTTAAATTTATCCCGTGTAGCTCAGGACAATGTTCACTAAGAGCCTCAAGAGCACTTTGTATATCTCTTATTTTCCATTCTCCTATAAAATAAATTGTATTTTATTGTTATTAGAAAGTATAATTTTTTTCTTAATTTTGTAGTAAAAATTTAAAAACTATAATTACCAAGATTAAGATCTTGACAAAGCGAAAGACGGTTTAAAATAAGCCAATGTAATCGAATATCTGTTCGAAATCTTTCTCGTACCCAATTTAAGTCAACTTTTCGCCAAAGTCCTGGAGACATAGCCACATCTCTCCACTGCTTACAAACTTTACACAATCTAAAACAATGCAAACGTAAAGAATCTTTTTAACACAATAATTATTTTAGCTTACTTTACTAAAACAGGTAAACATCCTTCTTGCGTGCATGCATGTTGAAATATTTTGTACAATACTATAGAAGGCAACGATTTTCCCCACAGACTCTGTTCTTGCGGCTCATTACTATCCACTTCATTGTCAGGTGCATGGACAAATTTTACACGTTTAGTTTTAATTTCATAATCTGAAGCATCTGTGTCAGAAACTGGTTTGTGCTTTTTCCGTCTTCCACTCTTCTTTTTATTCGGAGTGAGCTAAAGTACGAATAAAGTATTAAGATTTTGCTAATATGTTAATTTTAAGTACTCACTTGAACCTGAGCCAATCCACTCTTTTTAATTCGTATCTTAATTGTGTTTTTATCACCACTTATTTGGCTATGATACATAGCAACAAGGGCCTTCCGCGGTCTACCACGCATCAATTTTTTCTTAGATTTGCTTGTTTTATGATTTGTTTTTCGTAATGTACCGTTACTCACATCACTGAACGTATTACAATCACTCTTTTCATATTCACTATTATAATTATTTACAGCTTCCTCTAAACTATTTCCTTGAGAATCATCTGTTAATCTTGACAGTAACGGTTCTTGTGCTGTAAAGCAATAGCATACATATGAAAAAGCAAGAGAATTTATAAATTTTCATTAGAAAAGTTGATGTTTTACCTTCACAGTTGCTCGATTGTATTTCACACTGTTGGACTGGTGTTCTGCTTGCAATGCTGTCACTTGAGTTAGCAGTGTCAGGTGACGACATATCATCAGTTAACGTATTGGCACATTCAACATCACTCGAACATTGTGACACAGCAGCACCGCTACTTATATTATTGTTTGGTAAAACATCACATGTATTGTACTTTAAATCTCCATTTGTATCACTACAACTGTCACTTTTTGATGGCAAATCACTTATGTTATTCCTCGAAAAGTCTTCACCGGAACTGTCTACATTTTCAATACACACTGTATTTTCCGCCATTTTCGAAAAGTTCTAATTATAAGTTGCCCATATTACTACATCATAGAAAATGGAGTTTAATTATTTATTGGAATCTGCAGAAGAGAAATCAATTATAATTTTCATACTAATAAACTTGCAATGTACAAGTACAAGAATTTGTGTGTAGGATTTATAGCACATTTTTTTTAGGATTTCACATAAGAAATGTTTGTTATTGTCAGTACAGAAAGATTACTAAAATGTGGAGGAATATAAAGGGAGTGACAAAATTAGGTATATAAGGTTCTACAGAATGTTAATTTAATCATATTTTTATTTTTTTTAGTTTTCTGGAATAGTACATACACATAGTACATAGGTACTACCTAAATATGTATAATATATTTAACATTTTGATGTCAGTTATGAGGATTTTCAGGTCTTCACAACCTGGAAACACCTCTGCCAATCTTATTCATTCAGGTATCGTTCAATTTAAAATTTTCAAACTAAGGTATCTAATTTCTTCCAAATATATTTCTAAAGAATGCAATTTATCAAAAAAAACTTAAATTCACTCATCTATCCATAGAACCTTCTTTCTCTGGTCAATTGTCCAATTTTAATTTTTGAGGCTGTCATTTAATCTTTTGCCTTACTAAGTAACCTTAAGAATAATAACCATGTGTCCATATCAACTAAATTTGTTCAATCAATCTCTGAAAATGGAAGTATTTTTATGAAGAAAAAAAATACAAGAATTTTTTTATAGGGCCATTTAAAATTAAATTAAAAAATTAGTTTTCAGATAGTGAATATAAAACAAAACTTCTGAATTATAAGTACATCCTATATATAAATATAAACATGGCAAGTTTTTTTGCATTATTCACATAAAAGAGCGATGTATTGAAATACAACAGTAGACAAACCAACTAATAAAATCCACTACTTTCTTGAAAGAGTAAATTTGAAAATAGTTTTTGTCGGTATTGAATGTAATTATCTTCCAAAGCAGTTTCTGCAATGCTATAGTTTACTGTTTCCAATTTTATTTAGCAATATTATCGAATATAAAATAAACATCAGTGTGTCTAACTGAAGATGATTATTTTAATAAAAAATTTATAATAAGCAATTGTTTCAATTGTTTATTAATAGTGTTTTTTGGTTTATTAATTACTTTCATTCAAACTAATTTTCCTACTGATATATCCTAAAATGTATACGAATATATATTTATTGCAATTGATTTCAATTTAAAATCATCTGACAAAACTTATAGACTTGTATAGAAAAAATTCTAAAAACACAAAAAAAAAATTGGGGCTTAACTAGGAAAGTAACCCAACTTATTATATTAACACCAACCAAACTATATTCTAGATACTACTTAGTGGAGGACTCGTGGGCTTTGTTAAAGGAAGGACATGGTAATCACAACCAGCAAGTACAGAAAGCACTGTCTAAAGGAGAACGAATCCGACAAATGTGGAAACTGCAGCATCATAGGTGAGACTCATGATGGGAGGATGTTGACTAATGCATCGAGTTAGATAGTAATAATAATATATAATTTATTGCTCAAAAACAAAATAAATGTAACAAGAAAAAGTCCTAATTTCTTGTCACCGCCTCCAAGACTGATGATTAAATCCTCGAGGTGCCATCGCCAAGCATCACACCAAATGCACCAAAAAATAATACACGTATGCCTAGAATTAAATTATGTTTCAATCATCAAATAGAACGCCCAGAGGGTAAACACTTGACAACACAAACAGCTAACAAGATTCAAGACGTCACACTTCCCATTTGCCTCTCAAAATGTAGAAACCGTAGCCACCGCCTAAGGCCACCCATTGATCCAAGCACCTAACGAAAATAGAAAGAATCTACACTGTTAAAAGTGAACGAAAAACATAGGTGGAAAAGTTGGGTGTAAAACTTAGGAGGTGATAATAATCGTAGTAGTCAAGTTACGAATACCGGCCCTGAATTTTATTTTGTTTAGTAAATGTGGTGGTTTTCCTGAAACAACATTGTTGACTTGTGAAAAAATGTATCTATGAATTTATTTCGAAACTTGAACATGTTAACTTTTAAACGGCATCTAAAAGTTATCGTGCCGAGTATAAGATGAGCATTTTACTGTCTATTTGATGTTTAATTTGCACTTTGATGATTGACGCTTTACGTCCTTCAGCTATCTCTGAGTGAGTAGGTGTGTGCACACATATAATATAGAATTATATTTCGGGAATTGATCTGCAAGGAAGAGCAAAACTTTCTTTCTAGAATGAAACAAATGGTAGCATTTTGAAGGAATATGCTTTGTAAATAGTTTTTTAAATGTGTTTTTTTTTTTGTAAAACATTAAATGTATGTTTGTATTGCATTATTGTATATTATCTTCTATAATGACTTATTTCAGGCAATTTTTTCATAGTAGTCAGAGAGATGATAGTTTTCCTTTAATGACAGACAATGTTCAAGATCTGTTTAAACTTACTAAGTAGTTTATGTGTGTTTAAACATGCCAATAAGAGCCTTTCATTTACTAATGTTTCTTATTTTCTTGTTAAAGTAATGTAATTAAATTAATCAAGGATATTGTTAAAAAAGTAAAAATCTATTGAAAATTAAAAATAAATTTCAAACTTTTGATCAGCTTCCCCCTCAATAACCTATTTTTACATGTATTTTGGATTTCTACAGCTCTGACAGAAGATGGTAGTTAGTTATATATTCTTATTGAACTTGCGTAAGGGCTTTTAGTTCCGCAGTAAGGTATGTAATTTTTTTTGTATTATTACGCAGATAGCGTGCTCTCGTTACATGAGTATATTTGAACAAAATTAATATCTCTTTAATTTAAATTTGATTAAGTAAAGTTATACTCTTGTTTAAGTTGATTAAAAAAATTATATGTCCTCTATGTAATAAAACGATGTCGAACAATTCAATGAAACCTTCTAAGCTTAAGAAACATTTAATAAAAATCCATAGTGACAAAAAAGATAAGAATTCAACGTTTTTCAAACAATCAAAGAAAAATATTTGAAAACACCGACATTGTAAGAACTCATAGGTACAACATTTAAGAGAGATGACGATGGACTGCGTACTTCTTATAATATTTCTTTGATGATTGCCCAGTTCAGAAAGCCACACACTATTGGCGAAGAACCTTTTTCGTACCAGCTGTAAGGAGGTAATACACACTGTGTTGCACTAGCATCAGCTTTCGATATTATAAAAAGAATTCCACTGTGTAATAATACTGAACGAAGAAGGATGAAGGCTCACTGTATAGAAAACTCTTTACCAGGAGAGTAGCTTATGAGATTTGTAAAAGAAGGAAAAGTTTCCCAAGAATTCTTATTTGCTAAATGTTTGGAAACTGATACGAAAGATGAAACATTATTAACTGAATTAAAAAGTATTTCGATGTAAATGCCTTAAATGAGAGATTATTTGTTCAACTTTGTTTGAAAAATGGTGATGACTATAATCGTTTATTACTTAACATAGAAGTAATTTGGTTATCTAAAGTGCATGATTGGAAAACTAATTTGAAACTACAAGGTGACACTTTAAATTTAATCAAAACTAAAAGGATAATATCTGCCTTTGTTGCAAAACTTTTACAATACAAAGAAAACTTAGGAAGAAGAGAATGTTCTCAGCTTCCAAATCTTTCAAAATTGCAAAGTAGAGATAAAGATTTATTTGGTTATTATCAATACTTAACAGAGCTTCATTTGGACCAAAAGAGTTTGGGAACTACTGCCCCAAGTGATGCAAAAATATCCATTTATTGGGTAGTCACATAAGTTTGTTAAGTCTTTTAACATTTATTCAAAGCAAAATACATTCTAAAATAAAAGCTTTTATTATTAACTATAATGTCCATTATTTTGTATCACTCTGGCCCAACGTTCAGGCAATTGCATAATGCCAGAAGGCTTCGTCTTTGCTCTTGAAAAATCTCTTAAGATAAATTTTTATGACGTCCAAAAATGAAAAAAAAATTTAACATAATTTTGTAGTGAGGGAAATAAATGGTAGTTGGATAGTGCAATGTCCGCGGGCTATATGGAGGGTGAGGTACAATATCCCATGAAAACCCCACCAACTTCTGTATGGTGGTTACAGATGTATGTGGTTGTGCATTGTCATGGTAAAAACATATTCATCGTCTATTAAACATTGGAGGCGATTGACCGAGTAGATAGTTTGATTATTCGGTAGCAGCTCATAGTGAACTACGCCCCTTAACATCCCAGCAAATACATATCTTTTTCTTCGGTTAAAGACTAACCTTTGGTGATGCCTGAGAAGTGCTATCTATTTTAGACCAAGATATATGCACAACATTGTTGTTTAATAACCATTTTTCGTCGCCAGTATATATTCTAAAGAAATCCTGGTTCTTAGTAACGAGCTGATCACAAACAAGCATACGTTGCACCAGCTGGAACCCACACATCAGCTTGATTGACATAGCCTTCAGCATGGAGTTGTCTTTCAACGGTACTATACGACACATTCATGATTTTCCCTATCTCACGCAGTGTAAAATGTGGATTCTTGTCCACGACAGACAATATCGTGGCCGTGTCAGTTGTTACAGACTGTCCGGAGCGCTTGCAATCTTTAAGGCTGAATTCTCTGATTCTAAACCTTGGATACCACTTTTGTTCAATGCGATTGGTAACTGCAGATGCCCCATAGACATTGTATATTTTCATTGCTACTTGGGTTGTGTTTTTCCCTTTCAAAAATAATACGACAATATGCCGAAAATGGTCAATTTCTTCTTTCATTTTACTATACACGAGGTCACAAACTAAGTAACAAAATTAAATAAATTTTATACTAAAATGGTGCCGCAAGTGTACACTACAACTGACCACAGGAAAATATCCCCTTCACCTAAACATTTTCCCTCCAATAGGCGTCAATATCTGAGTGCCAAAATACGAACAAACTTATGTGACAACTTAATAAAAAAATGCAAACATAAACAGCAAAACAATGTGCACTATACAAAACTGAAATTGTGCAAAACTGTTTCGTTTGACAAAAAATTAAACCTTTAACTGTCAACTTTCTTTTAAAAAAGTATATCATGAATGTTTGACAGTCTTGAAAAATTGCATTAATACATTATGTGGAAAGTATATGTGATCTTGGAGAATTCAATATAGAATTGATTGAATGTGGTTAACATACTAAATTTTTTTAAATTCAATTTATTGTCACATCAAGACAGAAGTACATTCTTTAAATAAAAGACTAATAAATGTCACTTTTATCTGAAAGAATGTTCGCTTATTTACACTTTCGAGTCTATGTAAAATAATAATTTATGCAAGCATATTCTAAAGATATGACACAATTTAGGGCAGTGATATTATTTGTTAGAACGTACTTAAGAATTTTACAAATGTGAAAATATAGACAAAAGACTTGCATCATAACAAAATATAAAATGCCAAAAAAATTATCAGGAATAAAACCAATAAAAATTTTGCATTAAGACCAGTAAATATTTACATTATCAATTGTTTTCATTTTAATTATTTTGTATATATATATACTCAGTAGACCAAATATGCATGATTTATAGTTAGAAAGCTATTGTTCAATACAGAATAAAATATTTAAGAAACAAATTTAGGATATTTTTGAAACAAGTTACTCAAAAGTACAACGAAATATGAATATTTGAATTCGGCGGCATTTATCCATATGTACATCAATGGTAAACAATTAAAGTTGACAATCTCTAAATAAAATGCAATACGTTATAAATACAGAATCTGATATCAAAACAGTAACAATTCGTTCGGAAACAAGTTGTTTTACTAAGAAAGTCTTCGGATTGACGTATTTTTGTGGCATTTTTCGTTTGTTGCTGTATAAAATCATTATCGCACACTAGATGAAAATAAACGTTTCCATGGCACACTACGCGGAAATTTATTTACCTCCAACAAAGCAGTGCACATTAACACATATTTACACTATTCACATTTTAATTAACCACCGAAAACACTGTTTAATGAATTTTCGTTCTCATTTAACTATTTAGTGTTGTTGACCTTGTTACCCAAGATGCTGACATTTTTTATTTTTCTCATAATAGGTGGCGCCCTATGCGTTCATGCGCCACCTAAAGAACTGTATTATCGGAATATTTTCAACAATAAGAAAACCTACAAACATGTATTAGAACATGACGAAAGCACTATTTTGTTACTTAAATAATATTTACTTTTCATAATACAACACGTTAAAAGAAATTTATAATTGTTTAGCAGTGTGTTATATATAGGCAACTACATATACACGTCAATATTTATTTGCCTAAACGATTCGTTTAATACGTGTAAAAAATTAACTTATATTATTTAAATTGATTTTATTTTATTGCATAAAGTTGTACTCGATAATGTAATTTTTTTATTAACCATCAGTTACGTAAAAGTCATAAAAGAGTACCTTCTCTTCCCTATAAATTATTTTTAAGGGTGCGCTTAAATGTCAAAATTTCAATAAACGGACGTTTTGATTTTATTGGGATATGCTGTTTTAAAATTTTTGTTCTTATTATGGATTACTATGTAGCTTATTTGGTATCACCAGAAAGTTCATCAATCAAAGAACATCAAGAAGATCCCTAAATTCACAACAAATGTATTTTTAGTCCTAAAAACTCAGTGTTAATTACAAGAATTATTATATGGAAGAATTTAATAAAAAAGTGTCTTGTGCTGTAGATCTATTAATTTATTTTTATTATAAATAACTACAAAAATTGTAAATCCATTTTGGAAATTTTCGCGGCAAAGGTATATAAAATCATGAAAATGATATTTTAGAAGAATTTAGAAACCTTTTTTTGGAAGATTAATATAAATTTACTATTACATGAAATGAATTATATCTTAAAACAGTACAGAAGCCAAGCGTCGATACAACTATAATTCGTCAAATAGCGCTTACCAAAACTCAATGCTCTACTTCAGTTTTGAACAAGTTTGTTTTTGTAAGAAAAAAATTCGTAAATGATGATGTCACGTGGTGGGCATACTTCTTTTTTTTAATTATATATTAAATATTGTAAAATATGCAAACTTTAATTACAACCATTGTAGTTGACTAGCTTACCCCAAGTTTGATTTACTAAACTAATAACATGTGAAAATGATCCAAGGTGGGAGCAATAGGAAAGGAGAGTATTTTCAAAAAAAGTTCATTCTAGTTTAAGGTTGAAGTAAATAATATACCAATTTTATTTTTGATATTTTCATATTAGACCCACAGATATTATTTACTGTAAATACATACGTCGCAGTTTACAATAAACATATCCAAATTTTAAGGGTACCATAATCACTCATTGCAGTTTGCCCTTAATTTTTTTTCTATAAATATAAGCCAACGTAACAACAACGATATAAGGTGTGTAATCTAAATCAACTTTAACATAAAAATTTTATTATAAGAAAAATTACAACTCGCAAGAAAAATTATACTCAGTCATACAATTTATGAGCAAATACTTTGTTATTTTATTATTGAAAACAGTTATATTTTATATTATTTATAAAGCAACTTTCTAATTAAAGGTAACATGAATAATTTTAAAATTTGCGGAATTTTAACAACAAGCTATATAGATCACAGGAGAGGGACATAATATGGCACTATTCCTCAGACAGAAGAATAGAAACTGAGCGAAAATCAGTCCTGAAGTACATCCACTGTGCGCACTCTCACCCCCGCAGTAGAAACTTGCCGCAAGCTCTCTGGATCAGCTTCCGGCATTATTATACACATAAATGTTTTTCCCGTTTCTGTATCACGTGGATAAACAGTCACTGGTGTAAATTTATCACAGTTGCCCTCAACATATACACATAACTGTTGATAAATGTCAGGGTATTGTTGTTTGAGAGATATTCCTCTTTCAAGTAAATGACGTTGAATATTATTAAAACTTATTTCTCTAGCTTTTTGCAATGAACCATCCTTACTAGCGGGTGAAGTCAGTATTAATGTCTCCGGATTTTCAGTATCTTTTTCTGGAATTGGAACATTTTTACTTAACCTCATCTTGGCACATCGAGAAACTAATTGTCGCTCCCACTTGACTGCGCCTGCAGCAGGCGCTTCAGACACAACACACACCGAAACATATAAAACTAATTTACTATCTGGATTGTAGTTTTTGCACATCTTCACTAGTTCTGCATATAATTGGGGTCCCATTTCAGAAGGCAATAAGTCAGCCCAACCAACAAATGTTGGTTCGCCCAAACATTCTAGTCCACCAGATAAAAACTTTTCTGCATCTTCCGGGCAAGCAAAGAAACACTTAACAGCTCCTAGGCCCTGGGATAAGTATCCTCTTCTTGCTATGATTGATATATGTTGAAGTGTGTCAGGCTGTTCTTTCACTGCAGCTATAATTTGTCGGCAAAGGGTTCCAACTCTCGAAAACAGACATGTTTTTCTATGCTTTTCCCAATGAGCTCTACGGCAAGCTCTTGAACAATAAGTGTACGAACAGTTATGGCAATTTTTAAAAGCCAGTCCTTCAGTACTGTTTGCTACAGCCACTTTCCCACATCTTGAATAACGGCACCTCAGCACAGGAGAAGCGTGAAAACTCACTCGCCTCGAAGATGAAGTTCGGACAGACGGTTCACTACCTTCACTTCGACGACGAAATTGCTCAGCTAGTTGTAATTCTTCATTAAGTCTTGAAGGACTTGTATTAGCTGACACCGTCACTGCAAACAAAATACTAATTATTTTTAAGAAATAATTTGTGGAGTGATATGAAAAAGAGAATTACAACATATTCCGGTTTAGTTATGATTTATATACAGGTAAGCTGATAGACAAATTCAAATAAATAGCATGCTACAAAATTGGAATTACTATTTTATATTAGCAGTGCAAAAATTTACTGTACAAGGTAGCAAGGTAGATAAAATATTTTAAATGTATAAATAGTACATTTAGCGATAAAGAAAACATTTAATTAAGTAGAATGTAGTCATTTTGAAAAACAATTCTCTGCACTTTGTCATGGGCAGCAATAAGTACAACCTGCTCTACATTTATACTGGCTAACTAATTTGAGTTCAGTAGTACAAGTTCTTGTATTTGCATTTACATCAGCTAGGTAGTAAAAAATCCTTTGACTGCTTACATGAGATTTTCACTTATAAATTAAGTTATTCAAAAGTTGCCTCATAATCATAATACTTATTTCTATTAAATATTTTAACATTTCACATGAACTCCAATGTGGAAGCAATAAAATTTTAACAAATATTGGATTAATTTTTTGTGATTTAATCTTTATTCTTTAGTAAAAGAACAGTGAAATATTTGTTATCAATAGTTTTTGTTGCGTATTTCTTAAACATATAAAATATTTTCGTATGTTTTATGACTATAAAAGCTGAAATATGAATAATATTGATAAGGATAAGAAGCTTCCATGCGAAATAATAATTGATAAAATTGAAAAAAGACAGTTCTCATAAATTTCTGTCTTAATTAGTGTAAAAGATAATTTAGGTGCAGTCATGTAGAAATACCTGAAATGAAACTTACACATGTCTCCTACCTTGGAGACTGGGGCTTGGTGCTCTTGTTGATGATGGTAGTCCCAATAGTGAATCAAGAACATCTTCTAGCGTAGTTGAACCAGGGGAAGGACGCTTTGTGCTTCCATCCACGCTCAGAAGAGAAACATCTACAGAAATATAGATTTGTATGAGTTAAAACTATTTGTTAAACTAGTTATTGTCTTGCGAGGGTAGAAATATACCTACCTATGCAAGTCTGCATTTATAAAGTAGGTTTTGTTAGCTGTTCTTAATAAGTACTAATTTGGTAACATTTTCGTTGCTTGAAACATGTAACCAATATTACTGTTTTTAGTAGATTAAGAAAAATGTATATAAAATTTTTTAGATATAAATTCTCTCACAGTATGAATAGCGAGAAAATAATTTTAAAACCATTATTGTGCCCAACCTTTGTACTTATGACATTGAGTTAATTCGTTATTTTTATGCACCTATTAAATAGTACAGACACAACATTATCAAGGTTGCTAATTCGTATTGCTAGGCTGATCCTATCTATGTGGTCTTGCTATTGATACCATTAATTAAAATATGTTTAAAAAATTATTAATTTTAAATGAACACTAATTCCATCATTAATAATTAAACTAATATAACAAAATCAACCTTTAATGTAATTTGGTTTGTAGCATTAAAAGTTTTACAAATTTGTATGCCCTAAATAATAATCTTACGTTTATGTAAAAAAATAACATAACAAATAAAAAACAAGTACCAGAATTTTTTTAATAATGAGGCATATATAAAATAAATCATGCAGCAAAATAAACATGATAACTAAGTGAAGTACCAAATTTTAATTTAAATAACTTAAAAAAAGATGTGAGTGTGATAAACGTGTGGAAATAAACTAAATCAAAATAAAACAATTGTGAAAAAATAAAACAATTTATTGAAAATAACATTAACTGTACATGCAAATTTTATTTAAAACTTAAAGCCGAAAGAATACAGTGTTTCTTAAAATTAAATATCGATTATTTACATTTAGTTTCTAAAAAGAACAATACAAAACAGAAAATATTGCCTATTAAATAATTTTGCTAAAACTTACGAGTACATTCTAACTTAAATAATATAGTTCAAATCCTATCTATGGGAGAAGCAAAAATTAGAAGTTACTTATACAGGCACCACTATTGCTACAATAAAACACAAAAATATTTTAAATGCATTAATATAAGACAGAGTTAACAATTAAAATAAATATTTTTTTTAACAGATTAAGTACTGAAATGAAATTTTGTTGTTTGAATAAATTTTTTGTTAAATGAGTAAATTCTTAAAAATATAAATAATCAAAACCTTCATAATTTACAAAACATATAAAGTATGAGGTGATGTATCATCAATTTAAATAATTATTACTTATAGTTAATATTTTAAATTAGCACCATAAAGAGAGCATTAAACAAATACTGTAGAATTTTATATATTAAATTTTAAATATTAAATATCATGTACACATATTTTACTTAGGCATGAATAGACTCACCATTATGTGTTTGAAGGTCCAGTCTTAAAGAAGTAGGAGGTATTGGAGTTGTACTTTGGCTTTCTGTGAGGGTGATGGGCGTTTGAGGGGTATCAAGAGGCCTTGTTCCTACGAAGGAACTTTCCAGCCAGCACAATTTTTGGCTACCTCTTGGACTGACCGATCTACTTCTTTGACTTACGGTTTCTTGGCTTTCATAGCTGGGGCAATTTGTACTAGATTCCTCTGGTTTAAGTCCACTTACATAGTGGACAATTGCGGATGTTACTTCTTTGATAGATGTTTGAATTTCTGGACTCTCTTGAGGTTGTTGGGTCTGGTTAGAGTGTGTTAAAATAGAATTTGCTAATCGTTCAGCAGGCGTCCTGGGTCTGCTGAGTCGTTCTTGCGATCGCCAACCTAAATAAGGTTGTCTATAACTAAAACTACTTCTTAGAGATGATGGTGATATTGAGCCATTGGGTTGTCGGGCATTGAAACTGCTACGAGTTGAGGCACACGGGGAGGAGGCTGTCGAGTTGAGTTTTGATAGTGACCATCGTACGAACGGTTGAATTTGAGGTGTGGGACTGAGCACGATAGGCGAATGGCTGTTTGAGCCTAAGCTGCTCAGAGATGTTGTTTTGCTATTTGTTCCAGTCCATCTCGATTCGCGATTTGAATTTTTCTTTAGAATGAAGCCTTCGCGTGGTACTTGTGCTTGTTTATACCATTCAGGTACTGAGAGTTTTTGTAAAGAACGTTGTACTCTTAGTTGATGTTCCGACATGACTCTTTCTCCTTTTTGAAGTTCATTTTCAGGAGGCTGAAATAAAATAGTGATATTAATGTAAGTTGAATTTATAAAATTTTATTTTTCTTGTAGAGAAGACATTATTTTGTTAAAATAAAAACGAATTACTATGGTTTTGTAACAACTTAAATCGTGTGAAAGGTTAATGTTGCTAAAATAACAAAAACATACCAAAAGTATAGCTTTTAAAGATACCCACTCATAACTGTAATATTTTGCACTTAAATCACCTGGCATTTCATATTTATATGGAATATACAAAGGAAACATGTTGAAAAGATTTTTATTAAGTTAATACTTTAAGGACTGACGGAACTGAACTACTAACATGAAACCTTATTAGTTAAGAAAAAGTGATGTGGTGTAGGTGTAACAGGATTGACCTTCAAAAATTAACAAAATGGGATATAAACAATATGTAATTAAGAAAATAGCATTTATCTAAAAATGTATCCAGTCTTTAATGAAACAATTACTTAAATTTTTAGTTCATTTTTAAGGAAATAAAAACATAAATTAAATAATTTAAAACATTTTGGGAAAATTTTAGAAAACACTTGAGTTCATGTATTTATAGATAATCTTGCTCAAATATTTACCTCTTAGCATCAATATATCTTCAAAGAGTTTGTTGTTAGAATTTATTTTTTGCATATACTCATTCTTATTTTATTGACAATAAAACTTGTACTTTATAAACAAATGCTATGGCATTACATTCGAAAGAACTGTAAATATTTATTTATGATTGTTTGGTTGCTAAATGTGCCAAGAAATTGCTAATATTTAGAATACAAAAGTTAACATGTTGACTATAAATATATGTTTTTTTCTCAATAATACCGAACCATAGTAAATGTTTGCAATAAAATTGGAAAATTACGTTTGCATGGCTATTATACTGTAATGTTAAGTGAAAGTGTGATGAAAAATTAGTGAGTGCAATTCAGATCATTGATTTTGAACAAATCACCTGTTTTTATAAATTAGGATAAGAACGAATTTCCATGGAAATTTATGTTATTTCATGAAATTAGAAGTTCCTGCTTAGGATTATGTAAATGGAAAATACAATACCATGCTACCAAGAGCCCAAAAAATAAAATATTGAAAATATAAACCATGAACATTATTACTTCAATTAATATGTTATCAAAATATTTACAATAATTAAAACGTTATTAAATAATTTCACGACCACATTAACTGATGTTTGTAAACACAATTTTAAATGTGAATATGTGGCAAATGACTCATCAATTATTCGCAAATTTATATTCTATATTTAGTTTTGTAGCAGCAAATTAATGGTTAAAAGCAATGATCTGCATAAAACGCATATTGGATAGGAAATATTAAAATTTTAAAACATGACCGCCTTGTAAAAAAATTGCGCCTGTAAAATTATTTCAGCATTTAAGTGGCCACTTGAGCATTAGGTCATTTTAATTAATAAAATGAGTACAATTTTCAGAGTTAATTAGTTTTAACTCACATTACACTTATTATAACGTCACTGAGAATGGCGGATTAACAATTATCTTTATTCACTACAAAAAGGCTTAAACTAAATTTAAAAAAAAGACACTACTTACTTTATTTGAAATTTTAATTAAGAAATTCATCAAAGCTTGAAATATTATACCTGTGAGTTGCTTAGAGTGCCTATTCAATAGTTTAACTGACAAATTATTTTGTCCATAGCAAATCGTCAACTTCCAGTGCTATTTATGAATATCCTGTGCACGTATTGTGCCCTCTGTTAACAGTTTTGTTCTTCTATTTAACTAACTGATATTACATATTGAATTTGCGTTTGTTTTTCTTAAGTAAATTAGGCAGCTTAAATTTTTTTAATCGGTGAATCTTTTAAATTTAATAAGCAACGCAACGGAATAAAAAGCTTGTTGAATGGCGTGGATATGGTTTTATATTAAGGCATTTAAAAGCATAAAGAATATAATTTAGTCAAAAGATCAAACTTAAATTTAATTAAAACAACGTAATTGAAGTAGGATTAGTAATTGCCGAAAACAAAAAGCTTCACTTTAATACAAATTAAAATTGACAAACCTAAAACCACGCCATTCTTACCTCAAATTAATCCAAGACTTGCAGCAAATTGGAATTAAATGAAGTACTAAAGAAATGAAAGAAGTTAAAAGACATTATTTACAAATGTTCTAATTCTACTTATAAATTACTATACAGATAATAAATTTGAATCGACTTCCTTTATAGGCGATAAAGCATATCGCAAAATGAGGATCGATTTCCTATACGTTAAAAAATTCATATTCCAGTCAATTTTAACTGAACAACATATGTGAAAAGCTAAAGTTAAAATTCTCAGTGGTCCATTTAGAATTAATATTTAACGCAAATGAGAACGCTTGGCAACACGAGAATAATATGAAGGACATCAAAGAAATTTGATATCCACTGTTGAGATGTCACAAAGGAAGCATATATGTGTATATTTTACACTAATTAAGCAATACAGAATTTGATTACAAGGGAGAATTGCAATAAGCTCGTTTTACAGTACTATTTTTTTTAACTTCTCCAATTATATAACGCTTTAGTTAATGCTGTATGTTCTTAATATACAAATTTCAATCGCATTATATTTTTCAAACTAGTTACTTAAGTGTACTATTATCAATTTGACCTTTACTAGGGTGAATGCTCCGCAACAAAACTTTCTTTTTAGTTTGTGATACTCATTGCTTTAATACATCATCCTAATTGAATTCGTTTATATAGAACTGTATTGTATGTCTTCGTTTGCTGCTATGAAATTAGTAAAGCTATATTTTGAACGTAGCATCCTAGAGGCAACATTCAGGTTAAATCAAATAACTTCAAAAAATTACATTTTAAAACAAACGCAAAACCAAAAACACTTACCATATTTAGCACAATCTCACTATAATGTAATGAGCTAGTAAACTTCGAGATTTGACTTTTCTATGTTACATTAGATAAAAATTATTTTGACAACGTCATACCTATAAGATAGGTTAAAAAATGTTTATCTTGTGTACAATGAAAATGATAATTTATTATTTTATCTAGGCATGCCGATTTTTTTCAAAAAAAGATAACAACAATACTGTAAAAGTAAAATATTCATAGACCTGCACTTATTTGATGAATATAATTGCGTTATAAAGATAGGATAGTGCATAAACAAAAAGAAATAAAAGAAAAGTTGTTTCGGTAACTAAACAAACTATACTAGAAAGTCATTTCTACCAAGAAAGAGCTATATTTAGGCACAACTCGATCTGTTTTTACAGCAACAGAACCCTCTGGTGAAATATTACACTTCCTAAACCTACCTCACTTCTGCCATACGTGCTTGTATTTGAAAAAAAGCCTCTTTGTCAGAACCGCAACAAGGGCGTGGCCTTTTCTTTTACCCTTCTTTATTCTATTTTATTTGTAAAAGTTCATATTTGTATTGCAGATTTTGAATTTTCTTTTCTTTTGTAAATGTAAAATTTATTCAATAAAATCTTCCTGGTGTATTCCTGTACCTAATTGCCTGTTCTTACTTACAAGGCTTTTAGTAGTTCGAAGATATTTTTGCGCATATCCTTTTGTTGGAAGCTCTTCCATACATTAGTTCGTCTGCATATGCATATGTGCATTTTTGTTCCCTTTCTGAGCTTTTTTTCCTTCTAATTATCTTTAGAGTAGATTCGATTACGTCACTTAATCTTTTTTCTAATATCTTTGTTAGAACCTTTCCTGGTACACTTGTTAGGATTATGCCACGTTTAGCAGTTCATGTAGTTTATCTACTCTTTTGTCGTCCATGTATTTAAGTATTTCTGCTGTATTTTTTTCCATTTTCGTTTCTTGTCTTGGGCTGTAACACATGGACTAAAAAGCCCCGAGCTTCATACATAGATGGCGACAGTTTTCAACTTTTCATGACAATCTGTTCTTTAGTTTGTGAGTTATTATGCTAAGAGTGATGCTACTTTTGTTATTTCCAAAACAATGAATCGAAAACAATTTCGTATTTTAATTTTACATTGCATCTTGATGGAAAAATACTGTTCAAGCAAAGCAATGGCTTAAAAAATGTGATGGGGACTCCGCTCCATCAAAAACAACAATTAAATTTGGATTGCTGACTTCAAACGTGGTCGTAGAGACAACGATGATGCAGAACGCAGTGGACATTCAAATCCACAAAATCGTTTTGAACGATCGGAAAGTAGAATTAGCTAACATCGTAAAGATATCAAAAGAGCGTATTGCCTTTCAAAGACTTTGCTCAGTTCAAAGTGGATGTTGCGTTTGTTCACTGTTTGATCATGTTTAAACGTAATAAACCAGAATTCTTGCGTCGATATGTGACAATAGATGAAACATGGATCCATCACTTCAGCCCGGAATCAAAACGATCATCATCTGAATGGACAGTAACTGGAGAACCTCGTCCATACCTTGAGAAGGAAATACCATCAAGAGTGAATATTATATAGCGTTGTTGGAGCGTTTGAAGAACGAAATCGTGGAAAAAACGAAACGAAGAAAAAAGTGCTGTTTTACCACCCTATTTGCAGAAGAAGAAGAAGGATCACGCGCCGTGTCACAAGTCAATCAAAAGAATGACAAAACTACATGAATTGAACTGCTTTCGCATTCACCATACTCTTCAGATTTGGCTTCCAGTGACTACTGGCTGTTCGCAGACCTAAAAAATGCTCGCCGGAAAGAAACCGAGGCCTATTTTAAGGCAAAAAATTAAGCTTTTTATAAAAGTGGCATTTTAATGGAGATTACATTGATAAATAAAGCCAATTTTGAACGAAAAAAAAAAACGTGTATTCTTTGTTAGTTCCCCATGTGTTATGTCGATTGTCTACGATTTTCTCTTTCTTCATCCAAATATTTGTGTTTTATTCTGTTGGTTCAAGTTTGCAGTTTTTGATCTTTTTTTATTCTTTTTTTCTTCTCATAATCTGTACTGTCTTGTACGAAGATTTCAATTTGTCTTTTCAGTTTTAGATTCTTTCCATTCATCTATTGCTGCTACCATTCAGATTTCCCAATATCATCGCGTGACCTTCGCCTGTATATTCTCCTACCTGTAGTATTTCAAAGAATGAATCTATGTTCAGTGTATTTTCTGTGATTTTGTGTAAATTTAAAATTATTTGTTGTGTTATTTCATTATTTAGTATCGATTAAACTGAAGATTGATAACTGCATAGTTATTTTGTCGTTTACACTCACACTAAAGAAATTGACCTGATTGCCTTTTGAGATTAAAGCATAAATTGAATAAGGTATAGGTCTTTGTTTTGCCGATTGTAAAATAAAAAGAAATTGCGTAGATGCATACTTCTTGTGTACTTCAATTTCATTATTTATAAGAAATTCCGACGTTCATTATACTCCCACGCGAACTCTAGATTGGCTTGTTTCCTCGCCTAGAATCGTTTTCTTATCTAGCATAGTGTACACCCGATTTGCGGAGGTTTTGAATTTTCGCCTAAAGTAAATGTTGCCATAAAATAACTTAAAATTCACAAGAAAAAAGTGCAGAGACTTATTAAAAAACTAACACCCACGTATATATTAATATCTAATGTTTACTCGTGACCGTGACAATGAACCTCAACACGAAACGATTATTTTTTTTAGACACTAGAGAACTATAAGTAAATAAAGGGGCACCCCTTCATTATATGGGTCACGGTACGTTGACTATGGACTTGTTATACCGATAACGCTCAACTTGTATTCTTTTCCACAAGAAACATTAAAAAAATGTTTACTTTTGTTGTTTTCTAAAAGAAAACCAAGTAGATTTTAATAAAATCTGCTCATTTGCTAAAATCTACTAAAACCGTGTCTCTGTGTTGCAATTGCCACATATTGCAAAATGCAGAGATTATAATTCAACGTTCGGTTCGAAATCATTAATATTCTATGAGTAAGAGTTTCAATTTATACTTGAACAAATGCCAGACTGTTATATTGGAAATTGCTGGTTCAAAGAGAAGAATGCTCCATATAGACGTCACAACACGCATATGAGTAGAAGATGGGCCATATTGAGCATCATCTCGTTTTAATCGTTCGCATCTTCACAGAAATGTATTAAAGTAGGTTATGTTCCCCTTTGCGGCAACAAAATTATACATTGAGCTAAAACGGGACACGCAGGCGTGGTATCGATGGGTGTAAGTCAACCATTCGTGAATAATTTCTAATTGCCGCCTACTCTGCTTGTATCAGACCTTTTGTAGAAAGCCACGATGCACTTAATGTGTGTTAGTACACACGAATGGACAAGAACAGAAGCTATGGCAAAACAGATTTGACTAACTTCTAAAGATTTTCATGCGTTTAAATGTCAGCTGCTTTATACAAATTTCCATGGGTTTATTGTCTAATGCATATGAGTAAGTAATGTCCAGCGGTTAGTCATGATAATGACATTGAACTTCAGCAAAAAGCTATTTAAATGTTTAAAGAAAACATCCTCGGTCCATTTGTGTATTTTCGAATGCATTTTATTTAGCAATATACTCCTGATATCTAGATATTATGAATAAACTCGTAGCATGAATGGGACAATATATACATGCCAACATTTGTAAAGCAAAGGATAGGCACAAGGCTAAAATACACTTCCGCTTTTCAGTTCGTGCCGGTACTTGACATTCCTAATAAAGACTCGCTACCTACTATGGATATAGTGCTAAATACGGTTCTTGACTTTTAAGTACGAAATTATTTACTAAGAGTTTTATGCATACATTTAAATATATTATGATTTAATTTTGTCATTTTTACAATTGTATGCCCTATCTGTGAGTTTTTATTTGGTTAGGAGGAAAAAGTGTAAGCAGTTGAAGGGTTATTTTTAGAAGATGCTATATTGTCGCATACATACAATAGATGTGCAATTTTCTGCCGCCCATAACCACTGAATCAGAACATTTACGCTCAGTGATCAGAACAAACACATGGCACGTGGACGAAGGGGCGTTCGCTATAGAATATCCAACTGGTGTGGAATTTTTAAATGGGATTCAGAGATAATGCGGTGCGCCCAAACGGAAGTCATGAGGGTGCCCACATTAGTTAAAATGTTATCATATGTACTAGTGAATGCGTATTTAAAGGAACTAAAATATGACTCGGAAATTAAACAGATGAACAAACAGAATGTGTTAATTTAAAATAAAACTGTTGATAAGTGTGTTAATGTTTTTTATAAATATTTACTCGCAAATGTTTAATGATAGTATTAAATATTTAGGGGAAGAGTTTTTTTTTTATTTTTAGGATCTCTCCGGAAACTTGAATAATTTCTATCGTAGCTACGCCACCAATTCTTCATATATATTACAAATATGTGTAATTTTGACAAATGTATTGATCACCCTAAAATTGCAATTATTTTATTTGAAAAGAAGGCACCTTGACATTTTAATATATCAAACTTGAGAAATTTCATTGAAATTTTAAATTCATCGTAGTTCATTTATCGATTCTGAAAGGATTCATTAAATAAAAGATATGAACAAAAAGTTTTATATTTTATCAATTTT
Organism: Enochrus cinctus; assembly: GCA_033557785.1. Lineage (NCBI taxonomy): Eukaryota > Metazoa > Arthropoda > Insecta > Coleoptera > Hydrophilidae > Enochrus > Enochrus cinctus. Next base: position 7,506 of record JAUIMW010000013.1, on the reverse strand, counting down.
GTTTTTACAAACTTAAAACATGCTCTCTGAAACAATAGTCATTGCATAAAAGTTCGGTTTTATTCTGCTGTTTTAATTATTGCTTTCCATTAATGCTTTAACAAGTAACAATTTACTAGTCTTTTATAAAGATCGTGTTCTGGGTCTAAATTAAACATTCAATTATTTGCACGTGATAAAGGATAGCAAAGTTAATGAAAAGCTGATAAAATATTTTAATTATTTAAACTAATTTTATAATTATTGATAATTTTTATGTTTTTTTAGAAAAAAACAATTTACTTTGCTGTCTTAGTTTGTTGTTATTTAAGGTTCATGTCATACTTGAGTAATTTTTGTCATACAAAACAGGGCACACGTCTTAATCACCTGTTGCTTATTTTATGAAACGACTCTAATTTTCTTTTTAAAAACAATTCATATCTTACTTAAGCTTCTTTTTTTCTTTAAAAGCAAAAATATCTTTCTCAAGTAATTGTTTTAAAGAACAAAGCGCATATTTGTCACATTTGGCATAATAAATGTGCTTTGTTTTAGAAAACAAAAACACTAGAATAAGATGTGTGGGTGGTTTTGGAAAAAATATTGTTGACTAAAACTAAATAGCCCAGTGTAAAGTTTATCCGTGAATAAAAAACTTCACCTATTCATATTATTTTTGTTTCTTGTTTTCTTTTTCTAATAATCAATCGTTTTACTGTAATGATAAAGAATGGTCCGCAGTTTTCGGATGATTTTCCTGATTTGATCGATCGATGAACCTAGTAATAAGTGTTTTGTAAATAATTCATATATATATATATATATATATATATATATATATATCTGCGGAATGAATTTTAAGTTAAATGTTAAAGCAATTAAAGAAAACACCGTTTTAACGTAGAAAAGATAAAGTTTTAAGCTTACCCTGACCATAACAACGAATATTTTAAACTTTAATAGCGCAATTTAAAGAAAACCACGTTAATAAATTAGCATTAGACCAGTCATGCTCATTTGCGATTTTTTTTTTCGTTACAAACAAATGTAAATTTGTTTTGTATTCAAATATTGAACAAATACAATACAATAAAAACTCGTTTCGATGAAAACACAGATTTTTAGTTAAAACTCAGAGATTTAACGATCAAATTTTATAAAGCTTTTGGTGCCTAATTGGATTTAGAAATATAATATAATACCTTTTTTAGAGGATGTGCCGCTAATTAGATTAAAACTGCCTCCAACCCACGGCTTTTTCGGTCATAAAATACTACTAAACTATATATGTTACACAACGTGTGTTTTACATATAACGTGATTTGATATGCTCTTTCTTTTCAAGATATTTATGTTCGACGTAGAGTATCAAGATAATCAAACCACCATTTCCAAATTAAATTTGGCATGCAATGACCGAATAATATTAGAACTTTCACAGGTTGCTGCAAACTAATCTTGACATTTAATTTTGGGTAGGGTTGGCACGAAATTAATATATTTGCAATTTTTCCAATTGAATGTTAATATCACACTCAATATCACTTTATATAAACAAAAAGGTTACGTCATAGTTTTTAATGTGCATACTGATGGTAAAATGTGATTATCTCATGCTTGGGTTATTTTTGTAGATGGCAATAAGAGGAAAATATATGCGTTATAAATTTATTTTATTTACTAAACTGAATTGCGGCAATATGCAGAAAACTTTAAAGTTTGTACAACCTGCTGTTGCTAAAATAATCACTCTAAAATCGTAAAACGCCATGTGTACTACGCATTTCAGGGATTATTGGCAACTTGAAAACAATTTCGTTTGCATGTTAACATTTCTCTAAATTGAATGTAAAATTAACAGACCTTCGATTATAAATTAAGACGGGCAAATCGGGCCATTACCAAAATATTTGTTTCTGCAACTCTTGGCTGGTTTTCTCTTAATTTATTAAACATTATCTTTGACCGCTGCTGGTTTAAATCTCTAGGGATGCCCAGAATGTGCATTTTAGAAAGTAATATTAGGCGTTAATGGTAGGTACACGTTAATGTGTATCTGATGAGATAGAACAGGTTAATTGAATAAAAACTAGCTCTTTTTTCCTTGCTCGTTATTTTGACAGTTCTGTAAGAAATAATGATGTATGGACAATGAAGTTTTACGAAAATTTCCAAAATCACTTTCGAAACATAAACTTTTGCAAATCAAAATTATGAAAGATACTGTTAATATTTTTATGCAAAAAATATTGAAATAATTTCCATACTAGTTGTTATTATATTATATTTTTAACCTTTATTTATTAATGTTAGGATAAAATAATACCAATGTATATCTTCACTTCACGGTATAAATTCAGCATTTGCCTACACGTTTCCGGGCAGCATTAGAAAGTGAAGATGCGTTCTTGTTCCAGATATTTACTTTCGCATAAACACATGGTCACAATATTAGAAAAATATACAATTACTAATAGTCTTCATCATTACGCAATCCTGATACATTGGCCTTATGGAAATCTAAAATGATAATGAATTCTAGCGGTGTTTTGAACATATATAGCAGGTAACTTTATAACAATGGAAGTAGGTCAAATACCTCTGTAGACTTTGAAGATACTACGTACTTTGCGTTACTGTACATTTTCCTACCATAGGTAGAGTAAGGTTAATAATAATAATTTAAGACGTTATATAAATTTTTAAAAAACTTATTACTAATATTTGTCAATTTTAAATACCTAAATCGTTTACTAAAATATTTACTCAATAATATGTTATTGCAAAAAAATATTGCAAATAAAGACACTTAAATAATTATCGCAAATAATTACTTTTATACGTAAGACGCAAATACATCAGTAAACAAATTCATGCAAATACCCAATTTTTATCGAAATTACTTTAATTGTTAATAATTGCAAATTGCGGAAAGTTTTATTAATTTATTTAATTTTTATCACTAAAACGACTTAACATCGAAAATATTCAATAAAAAAGTTAGTTACACCAAACGGAATAAAAATTTATAAAAAAATTAAATGAAGGAACTCACCTCAACAACCTTTAAGTTTTGTTTATCCAAAAGGAACTCCATGGATTTGTGGGGTCTAGTGGGATGAGCAGGGGCTGAGAGGCTGTGGGCGGGAGCCTCAGCCCCGAGGTTCATCAAACTACGGGTCTTCACATGGGCCCCACTCGTTATAACCGTCACCTCAGTGTCGAGGTCCGTTTCAATCAGCCCCATGGGCTCCATGGGCCGGGGGAGCACGTCCCCGGAATCAATAGTCCGGCGTTCCGGAGTGGTCGAATGCGCACTAACATCGGGACGTTTCTTTACGCTTGCGCCAACTACCCTTGGCGGCATTTTCGGAAGAGGTGGTTTTTTGCTAACGCAAGCCGCACCGTCGCTTATCGCGCTGCTGGTTCGGGGATCCACCTGGTCAAGTTTGTTGTTATTGTTTGCGGGTGGTTCGTTTGCAGGTCCTTTTAATGGTATATAAATGTAATCATCTTTAGTTGCGATCCGTTGTTGCGTATGTAACACTGGTTGTTTTTCTTGCGGCGATTTTTTCTTTTGTTTATTTTTGTCATCATTATTCTTTCTGGAAGAGAACCGGAAACTCGCAAGTCGTGAAAAGAATCCCCCTAGTTTACCCGCACGTCCGGGTTTAGTCTCTCGACACGAAACAACGGGCTCCATAGAACTAACTGGCTTATCCACTCTGTTAGTGTTTACTTCTGGCCTATTAGCTGCCATGTGACTTGCGAGGGTGGTGGGGACCGGTTGTTGAAGAGCAGCGGTCTGCTCGAAGTGATTTAACGTTACATCTACATCTGAGGACGTCAGTTTCCCTTGCAGTTGCATTTCAATAGTTAATATATTGTTGTACTGTTTTGTGCCTATTTCTGGCTGACTTACAGCAGAAGAAGGCGATTTGAGTGGTTTAAAACTATATTCAACGCTTTTATCTTCCATTCTTATACTTTCTGTACTTCCAACATCCATAAGTACAGGTTGACTCGCAGATATTTTTCTTGGGGTAGGTCGGATGAGCTGTCTGTTAGTGTGGGTGACGTAATCAAAAGATTTAAGATTTTCTTCGGACGTATTGCGGTCGTAATCAAATTGTGATCTGTTATAATTTTCAAAAGCATGGCTTTCGTCGTTTTCACGAATAAAATTCGAGTATTCTTGCCTCTTGCTTAGGAAACCGTTGTCGTCTTTTGATTCTTCAGGTTCTGAACTGGATATGCTGAAGCTTGATTCTCTGCCTGTCGATTCGCTCTCATCTCTCCATTTCACTTCCGATACAACAGGAGAAAAATGAACACCTTTTGATCCCGTGGAACCACTGAAAGATTTAGTTGGTGTTAGTGTTTTGTCATCAGCCTCAGACATACCACTAGTACTGGTGCTTCTGTTTGCCAAAGAACTCTTGCGGGGAACATCAATTGCAGAGTAACGTTTCTTTTTTTCATCAGACGATAGGGAAAGGTTGTTAAAATCATTGTTTCCATTTCTGGTGCAAATTGTTAAATTTGGAGTACTAATAACGTTTCGTTTTTGCGTAATAATTATAGGAGTTGAAGAAAATAACATATCTAATTTATCTCTACTGTTTCCAAAGCTTTGAATGCTGGTTTCAGATATCGCTTTAAGAATTTGTTTATCAAATTCAGCGATAGTACTTCGTGATATATTGTCTTTATAACAAGGATTATGTTCATCATCGCTCAAGTCCACACGGTTTGCCATGGCTTCAAGATAGCTTCCTTCTCTTTTAAAAGACGCCATCTCTGGCGTCGAGTCTGAGGACAAACTCGACGTATCATCTTTTTTTAGTTTGACAACATTCCTTTCAGCAGCTTCGTTACGTGCTCTTCTGACTTTTTTAGACATAATCATTGTGTCATTTACATCACCAGACAATTCTTTTTCTGTTAAGTCTGCTATATCCCAATTTTTGACAGCTATGGAATTTGTTTCTGAAGTGTACTGCCACGAGTTTGGTGAACACTTTGTATCACAGTTAAAATTTAGGTCTTTAGGCACACTTGATATACACTCACTTTCAAAACACGAATATTTGTTATGATTTTGTTGTTGATTGTTTAATTCTTCGATGGAAATTGACGTTACGGTGTCTCCCGCAATCTTACTTGTGGAACGAAGTAAGTTAGGTTCACTCGAGGACGTAGAATTATATTTAGACGACCGAGCAGATTCCGTCGACTCTTCTATATTTACCACATCCGCCCGATTCAGAGACATTAAATTCTTATTATTCGACAGCTTTTTTGCTACACCATTTCTAATGAAACGATCGATTAAGGGACTTCTATATTCGTATGACGCATATTTTTCAAATACACTCAAGTCTTGGTAACTCACTCCAAAGTTTGCAGAATTAAAGTTCTGAAAGACGTCACCGTCGTAAGCACCAAAGTCAACGTGTTTGGCAGAGTGTTGACGTTTATTAGCAGTACCACATCTTGATTCGCTGGAAGGTACATTTTTTGCATTTGGTGATGTAACATTTGGATTACTACTTGATTTACTTTTAACATAATTATACAAATGATCACTGTAGCCGCTATCTTCACTAAGATTTTCGGCGGATACTTTTTCTCGTACAGATTTGTTTCCTGAGCTACTGTTGCATTGTAAACTATCGAAGCTTCTCCAAGTTTTTAAAGTGTTTATTGATTTTGTACTATTATTCTTAGAATTTTCTAAAGTTTCTTCGCTATCAGCTGATTCGCTGCTGTCGATACTACTTAATCGTAGAGGACCGTTGCTTATCCGTTTCATGGGTATATCCACTTTTATTATTTTGTAATAATCGGATGCTGGTTCACGATCTAAGCTGTCGGGACTTACATTGTTATGTCTTTGATGTTCCAGGGAGTCAAAACTAAAGTTTGAGAAAATGCTTGGAGAACTACTCGAAAGGTCTTGGCATTGTTTTTCTAAACTTTCGAATTGAAGCAAGCTACTCGAGCGACTCAAGGAATAGCTGGATTCGTCGTCACTAACGCCTAATAAATTCGTGTCTAGCCTCCTTCTTTTTGCAACGCAGGCGATCTCCCTTTCTGATTCACTATCACCATCATCTGAAACAAAATAGAAATATGAGAAAACTGAATTTTCGTCAGTCGTATGTCTGGTCAAATTTTAGACCAGAAATTTATCAACAATTCATGGTAGTTATTGTAAAATATGTGCAGAAGTTGTGAAAATATCCAAATAGTTCATAATAGTTAAACAAGATGAAGATTCAACTTGGGTATGCAGAAGAAAGCAGTCTAAAATTAAGTAAAAACATCAATAAGTTTTATCAGAAATAAATGTTAAGCAGATTAAATTATTGTTAAGCCAGTGGCAGTACGCAACTTCTTCTGGTCAGACAGTTTCGCGAAAAACACCAACAATATTTGAAATGCATGTACAAAAATTTTCTGACAATTTTAGGCTAATAAGTGCTCCCAAAAATTAGCCAATTATTTGTTGGCTGGATCCTTCAATTTCTTTAACAAGCATACCAGTTCGAAAGAAGGCTTTAATTATATACATTTTCTGTTCTGGTTTTCATAATTATTCCAGATCTGCTTAGGATTACAATAAAACTTATATATGATACGTTAATTAACAGTTTTATTAACAAGTTGGTGTAAGCCAGCCAGCAGTTGATATTCCATAGCTCTTGGTCAAGATATTTGATGTCTTGTCACATTTCGTTAGCAAGTTTTTGTAGATAGTCCTAACTTGAAAACATGGAAGTGTTTACTTGACGATTATAGTTACATAATAATCTTTTGCTTGAATTATCCAACAAGAATTCCAGTACACTTTTAGTTATGCAACCCAAAGTACATAGCAGTATGCAAGTGAAGCTGACATAAGTCAGTAATGATGCGCTGTATAAACATCTAATCTACTGTGCCAAATAAATATTAAATTACTCTAACTGTAATTTTTAAACTTTGGGTCCTTGAAATTTATAGCTGAATATTTAAGATGTTTGACTTAATTAATATATTTCCCTTTTTATTTTTGCACATTTATCGAAGATCAACGACATTTGAAGGTCTATTCAGTTTATATTTTATTGAATTAATTTTCTAGCGTAGGTGTAAAAATTTTGGTAATTTTTCTATTAAGAATTTTTATTAGATACAAAATATTATTACTACATTTTTTTAAAATTGCAGACCTTGTGGACAAATCTTCTACGTTCTTTTGTACCGGGTGTTTTGTGTTTGCGTTCTCTGATTTGATTGCTATCTATTCGGCCCTATCGTTACTTAATCAGACCTGGTCGCACATCTTTTATTTTTAAGTTTATAAATTCTTCAGAAATCTGCAACATTTTGAGTGAATTGAGATCGAATGTTACAGAAAATTTAAAATTAAATATTTTAAAAATATCTTCCCCTTACATAATATTATAAATTGTTGTATTGAGCATAGTATTTCCGGATGCATGGAAGATTACATTGATCCATTCACTGCCAAAAAAT